>JAGWCC010000812.1:0-225077 GCA_022651775.1 Drusus annulatus
TACTGGATTTCAAAGCGATAATTTGTTAGGTTCTTACCATCATGTTTTTCACCCAAAGTCCCTACCTACCCAACCATTTCGCCGTATCAAATTCCGTATTCAAAAACACCGTGTTCGAAACAGCTGAAAATCAAACAGAAGATTTTTTGCGAAAAATAGTGGTTGCTCGTTAGTTTCGCTATTTCGTTGGTTTATTGCTTGATCTTCCAAAATATAAATTAAATGTGGTGTTTCGTGAATAAGAAGACTCAATTAAGTGTGGTGTTTTTGTGGTTTGTTTCGTTGGTACAATTTTGTAAGAAGAATTCAAGAACCTAAACTTCATCGGCGAGTGAATGGTTTTCCATGTTTCCTTCATTCCATAATTCTTTCCACAACCTATAGTTAGACACTTCCATCAAACAGTATGACTTATCATTTATAGTCCACTATTTTCTAAATTCATCTAAAGGTAAATACATCCTCCCCCTTACTCATAAACGAGGTTTAAATGTTACGCGTGTTATAAGGTCGGAATAGCGATAAACTTGCTTTAAAACCACGGCTTATCTGTCTAATTTAATGGCCTACGTCCGGTGTAACTAAAACAATGCTAAGTCAGTGCGTAAAATCTAATGAGTAAGACGGCCTGTGTTTCATCGCAGCTTCGAATCCAACGCCTACATATATTTAGTAATAATACGGTTCTAACAATTTTTTTATGTTATTTACAAAAAATACTTTTTTCCAGATAAAGAAATCGGCCCAAAGGTCATTGGCCCGTGGGGATTTTTCCCGGCAGTCCGCCTCTGGGTTTCCCGAATATCAAAGCAATTCTCCGCAACATGCGTTCAAAGTTTCTTTATATTTTCATAGAAAACATTTTTCTTTAAGCTCTGGAAATGTCTAAAAGCATTTGCCTCAGATCTCGTGTGATATAAAATGAAAATTTCAAAGCCTCAAAAACTTTACTAATTCTTTCATACCGCACTTGATTTTAGAAGAATTTTTGAAATTATCGAATAATATATTAAATATGTTATTTTATTCAACTGAACTAATAAGTGGAGCTTATTCCTAATAACTTTTACTGCGCACGGAAGGTTTAGATAAATGAGTGCAAAATGTATGAATGTAAATAAGACAACGATTATTTTCCAGGGCAAAGGTTTGTGCTTGGAAACGTCATAACTTTTATTTTTTGGTTAATTAGTCAGTCAACACGCATATTTTACTAAATGCGTTTCATATTATTAATTTTAGAATTAAAGCAAACATTGTAAGGTTACGAATGACCTGACAATATGTTTACTCCTCCTATTACCGGCGACGTCAGAGTGGGAACCCGACGCTTTGTACCGCTCGACTAACTAACCGACCTGATTTGAATAGTTGGACACAAACTTTTCAGTACACATGCAAATTTTGTATGATAATTTAGTGACACTAGACCACCACATAATGGTACAATAATCAATCATAAGATCTTTTGATTGAAAAAATGTTTAACATTTGGCTGAATATCGAAAACAAATCGGGAATGTAAGTAGGTACATAGAAAATTATTATCTTTCAAGAAATAACGAGTGCTTTCTTCATGATTATTATTATCCATTAAGATCGCATTACTGTTTTGCAATGGCTGCTTTTCCGACAATATTAAGCTTGGGGTACCCACGCGCGTACCTTTAATTGAGTTAATTAATCCAAATTTTGCATTATCTTTGAAATAAACCCTGTTCTATTCAAGTTAATGAGGTGATACCCCATTAAGTTAAATAGGGTTATGCTAGCTTTTTAAATGATTAAAATAAAGAAACTAAACGTTTTAATTTTAGTAGCTATGGTACACACTCTTCGTAGAGTTATACGCGTCATTCCCTTTTTACCAGTATTCAGAAAAACGCATAATCTTGAAGCGAATTATCTTTCTGAATTTTAATTTAATAAGCCTAGCTAACAATCCGAGACATAATAGGGGTCCAATAATAAAATGTATATATATATCCCTAATCCCATATATATATGGGATTAGGGATGCCTTAGTCCTACTTGCAACGAACAGTTGGGATTCTTTGCGGAATTCATTTTTTTTAATATACTAAAAATCATTTTTGTTTTTTGCAATGATTTGAAATAGACTCAAATTTTACTTGTTTATTTATATCTTGTAAGATGGATTGGAACTTTAAGTAGAAATATTATTTTATTTATTGATCGAAACTATTATGTCAACGTAGGATCGATAAAATCGATATTATTCCTGATATATTCTGCCATCATTATAATAATAAATCATTCCTTGTAAAGCATTGCACAGAATTCTCCCAACAACCTCCTACTCGAATTCTTTACAGAGTGAGTGGTGGTGATTAAGTGATTCTTTTAAGATATGTTGGATGAAGGGTGTACGCATAGAGTCAATAATAATTATTTACTTAGTAGCTTCGTCGCTTTATGAAACTCATTATTATTTATTTGTTTCTTTATTTATGTGAAGAATTATTAAGAAATCAATTTTAGAGATCGATATCAAATACATCTTTATTTAACATATTTTAACCGAGATGTCATAAAACGTGAGTTTTCAGAGCTTAATTAACGAAAGAACTTGACGCCTAAAGAAAATGCTTTGTCTTAAAATTGCATTTATTGCATAGTATTTTGTCGTGACATCATACAAGGTGGCTCTTGTATACTTCCAATGAATGATTCATTATAATAATATCAATTTTATTTCTTCCTGAATTTGGGGAGGTTGGTGTAATCCCACACATTCCATATAATATGTAAGAAGAAGGGTATAGTTAAAAGGTACCTGGCTTAAATCCAGTTATTAACATAGGAAAATTCATTACAAGTAATGTTTCAATGGAACATAAAGGTAAACCTATTAGATTATAGTATGAAAAAACTTTTAAGTTGGTTTTTTTACTTTGTAAGTTGAATGTAGTTATTTATTCTAAGTGCATGATGAAAAACTCTTGGGGGAGGCATTAAAAGTTTATAAATTATTTTAAGAGTTAATTTTCATAAAATTATTCGTAAAGCTTGATACTAAAAATATTACAATGAATATCACAAAAAGGCAATTGAACAAGTAGTAATTGAAAAATGATGTAACTAAATATGAAAAATTTTGGCATTTTTTTCAAAACTAACAGTCTTTGAAAGCAGGGAAATTTGTGAATTTGTATGAAGCCACTGGAAAAAGATGTGGTAGATTGAAGAACAATAGTCCAGCACGTGCCATCACAAACAATAAAAAAACATTTCTCTAGTTTTCCTTTAATTTTTTCTGGTAAAGCTCGAGTTAAAAGGAAACCCCGTCGGTATAATTTTTTTAAACAATACCCATTGTGAAACGAAGTTACCCTGTTTTCGTAAAAAACATTTACTTTGTGGCTTCTCATAATTATAATATAAACACATAAATTTGTTTTAAACCACTCATAAACCATTTTACAAAATAAAGTGATTTAAAACAAATATATGAGTTATTACTCTAATGTTTTATTTCGTTTGGTCATAAATAATAATGATTATAAATACATAGTTACTTTGATAAAGCTTTGTGCAGAGCTCTACTTATAAATATGTTGATTTTGTTTTAAAATATATTAATTCGTCATATAAATATAGGTTAAATAAATTTGTGTCTTTTCTCGTAGTATGGAATAAAGAATAATTGAACATAATATAGAAATAATAGAAATAATTCACTCCTCCTAGTGAACACTTTCCGTGGTGCTGTACGTAAAGTGCTGTCATTTAGCGGGTTTCCAAGGGTTTCCGCAAAACCCCCTTTTCGAATAAAAAAAAAACCGGAAAGCTACTATGAAAGTAATATAATATCATCGCTAGAAAGGCAAAAGGGCTGAAGCGACACTTTGGTAAAAATGAGTTAAACATGCAGTTTGATCAGTTTTTTTTTCTGCATCGAAATCCCTGACTCTCGTTTGATTCTGAAGACTTTTGTGGCCTTTCAGTCACCTAAAATATAATTACTATTTGGGAGAAGACTTGACACAAGTTAGGATTTTGTTTGGCTTTTTGTCGCTTCAGGTTACTTAGTGAGAGCATTGAGTTGACTGAGTCAACTTTTTTTAAATCCAACCAGACTTATGAACTTTCCAAAATGGCGCTTCAGCCCTTTTGCCTTTCCGGTGACAATATATATAGTCAATTATTTATTTAACATCCGCATGCCAGCAATGTGATATTTTTAATTTTGGGAAGCGAATATATTTGAAATAATAAAAAATCAGGTTTAACAATTGAAGTTATCAAATATGATTTCCCTAACTTTTTTTATTCAAAAAAAAATACATCACTGAGAGTGAGTAATTTATTTCTTTTGACAAAATGTTACCGATATTAAATACAGTTTTTTTATTCATAAAGTTAAACTAACAATGTTTTATATACCATATGAAATTTCCGTATTTTAGCTAGGTTTTAGAAAATAAAATCTTTTTAAAATTTAAATTATTAATCTTATTAAAAAAAACTTTTAATTAAAACAAAGTTGTACAAAATGGACTTTAAAATAATAAATAAACCCAAAAAACTAGGTTTATATTACAGGTGAACTCCTAGCGTGGAGGACAATGTATGTACAATATTGTAAAACCATGAAGTTAATAAAAGTAAATAAAAAATATTTTGAATAATGTTGCACCATTATTTCATTAGTTTGGGAAATGTTCGTTGTGAAAACTTATTTTCTATGGTGATTTCACACGTTATGATGAAATTATGCCTATGCATTATGTTTTCGGGTAGATTTTAAATCTTAACCATATATTTTTGCTTTGTGCTAAAGAAATATGACTGGCGTAAACGACCGGTGCGGGGGTTAAACCCACTTTGTATGTAATAATACTCGTACGTGAGAAGGTGATCAACTCTTCTCATTCTCACGGACAATGAACTTCGGTTCTTTCACACCACTATTTAATTAATAATTATCCCGAACCACAAACATATTATTCTCTTTTTAAAGTCGATTAAAAAAACTCAATTTTAGAAATAAGTGATAAAATTATGATATTAAATACATTATTACTTTTTTTCTCTATGTTATCTATCTTCGGTTGTGTATGTCTAAAAAATGTTATAACTATACATATATAATTGTTATAATATCCATTAGGAAGTAAATAGTTTTAATAAAACTGTATTTGAAACGCAATGAAATGACTTTATTAAGTGATATAAAATAAGAACCGATATCTAAAATTGCTAAAATTAATATAATTTGATATTTCTAGGAGTCTCTTGGGTACAGTAATGTTATTTAAAACTTATATTAAGTGCTTACCTAATGTTTACATATTTGTATCGTTATGTTTTCTGTTATAAATATTGTGTCTAAGCTATTTTATCTGAATGTTTTTTTTTCTTTTGAACTTTACTTTGTAGTTTTATTTCACAAGACTAAGACGAACTTTCTCGTAATACAAAATCCCTGTGGGCGTATATACAACAATAAATATATATAAAATGACGAGACTTTTAGTCGCTGTTTTCCTAAAATGAAATGCAATTTTGTAAAGACACAGAAATTGAGAAAACAAATATAATGTTGAAGTTCAGACAGATGACAGAAAGCACAGAGTATCTTTCCGCAAGTGAAATGTTTACCTTGAGGTGCTCGCCCCCTTGGCGCGGTATGCAGCGATCCGCGAGAAACCCCCGTCGACCTCCCGAGACTTACAGTATCCTGTGATCTCCCGGCATTCCCAATAGTCACAAATAACATAACAGAACTATTATTTTTATATCACTCGAATATTTCACGCCAGCTCATTTGGCAGCGACCAGCGAGCAAAACCGACAACGTGCTCCGCGACTGATTCGTAACAATTTTACAGCGGTTAAAAAATAGCGTGGTTTCTGGCTGCTGTCATCGTCGAGTCGGGGAAGCTGTTTTCATTCATGATCAGTCGCGATGATTGAACCGTTGCGGCTGTTTACCGATACATTCCCGGAGGTGCTCGAGTCTGCCGACGGACGACTGATCGGCTTGGGCGATCGCGCGCAACTCACCGCCCGCTGCTGGCCCGCCCAAGCCCCGCCGCCCTGCCCGCCCTCCAGCATCCCCTAGCGCCCGTAGCGCCCCCGCCCCCTAGCGCCCCCCAACCCTCCGCTCCACCACACCCGCTCCGTGATCGCCGCAGGTATAGAATGAAACAGAAGTTTTATTATGGTTTTCCTTACGTTCCTAACGAAGATGAGCAACATCAAGCTCCGTAATGAAAGGTGGTTTACGTTTGACGAGGAGTGGGAAACATGATGGTCGGTAATCAGAAAACATCTTTTCATAAAATTAATTAAATACCTATTTATTATATAAGACTTTGGTGGTGATTACTTTTATAACAATGGTCATGGCATCGAATCCATTATTATGATTAAGTTTTTATTTTCCTACGTGTTCATTATTAATTTTATTGGTGTGAGTAAACCTACAATTTATTGGGAAAGCGTTGTACTAAGAAGGTGCGTAGATAGATGTGCAGAAGTTAAAACAATTTTATACAATAAAAAAGTTTGTGTAGTCAGTTATTGAAGAACGACTTACCCTATAAGTATTTAAGTATTCTGAATTCAACGTTTGTGTGGAACCGTAGTAAACTCAAAAAAAAAATTTAAAAATAAGTTACAAAATTGATGATAAGAAAATTAATAGCTTTAAATCGCTCTCTTGGATAAATTTTCATTCATTATTAGGTACGTTATTCGGATATATTGTTTAGCGGCGATATATTTTATCATTCGTGATCTCAGAGCAATAATATATTGTTACTTCAAGTTCGTGATGAATCAAAAGTAAGTCAAGATGTTTGAAAGAGAGAGTACGAAAACAGTTTTTTTTAAGTTGTGAACGATGAATATTTGGAGCAAGTGGAAGTGTTTGTGTATTTGGGAAGTATGTTTACGAGAGATGGAAAGGCTGATAAATAAAGAAGGGTTAATGAAGGAAACTCCATTAATAAGGACTGAACGCTGTTGGCGCAAATAAAAAAATGACAAAAGAAGCGAAACCAGCAGTCCACATTGGAGTGTTGATACCAAAGCTGATTTATAGCAGTGAGGTATGGAACTGGCGGAAAAGGGATATAATTAGACTGAATGCTGTAGAAATGAGATACCTGAGGCGTATGTATGGTAAAACCATGTATGACCGTGTAAAAAATTGGAGATCAGGAAAAAATGCAAGGGTGGTAAGCGTAATGAATAAGATTAACACAGGGACGCTTAGGTGGTTTAAAAATGTAGAGCGGATGAACGAAGAAATGAGTATAAGGAGAATACATAATGCGAAAGGGAATGGTAGAAGAAGTCGAAAAATCCTGAGGAAAACATGGCACGACCAAGTGAATCGAATATTTGAGTAGGGCCATGTCAAGAGTCAGAATAACAGAAGAGTATGTATAAGTCGATATGTGAATATGCTCCGCGTGTGCCGAAACAAAGTTATATGTCGGTCCATCCTCTCTGCCTACATCTGCGGAGAAATGGCGCGATGTTTGGTTAGTCAGTTATATAAGTTCGCCATCAAGCTTTGGAATCGCACATAATAATTTATCGTAGGCGCTAGATTTACTTCTCTGACCGTCTTATTTGAATATAAATATATTGAATATTTATTAGAAGCTTTAAAATATTCATGCTGGGGTTTGGTCATCATCATTATCATCAGGTGCCGGCTGCATGTAGATATTGGACGACCGGCAATATAAATACGTTATTTTGATCTGCGACACGCTACAGTCGCTTTATTGGTATGTTTCTCCGCTACTCTACGGTCCACGTCTTCCATTTACTTACTATGCTGTCTTTCTGGCATTCTACTTCCAGGGATGTTTTCCTCTGGGAGCAATCTGGGAAACGTCCATGCTTATGTACCTGCATATGTTTATCTGAGCCGGAACAAGGTATTTTTGCGTCTAAGGCGCCCATTCGAAAAATTACCCCACTGTAAAATGTGATTTGTTTTCTTAAAGTTTTCTAGATTTACCCACTTTTTGAAATAGGTGATGTCTCGCTTTCTAAAAAATGTACTCGTAAATGTGCATATCTCTAAAATTTGATAATCTTGATCGAGTCGTGATTTGCGACAAATACCTACCACAAGATCACCCAATTGACGGCCTCCGTGGTCGAGTGGTTAATACGCTCGATTACGATTCCAGAGGTCGCGGGTTCAAATCCCGGCGTGCGCAAATAAATTTTATTTCATCAATATGTGCTCATACCTTGGAGTAAGAATATACGAGTATATGGAGACAGAGCTAAATATTTTTACCCAACCTATACAAATTTACGATAAATGACTTTCTTCGGGTTTTTACGTTGTACACCGTGAGAGAGAAAGAGACAAGACACATAATATCGCACCACTTTTAGGTGTGTAACCATGTTTTCTGTCTCCCGCGTTTCCGGTGACTCCACCCAATACGTTTTGTTATGCGACATAGCTCAACGGTTATTTAGGTTATATCCAATATTTTTGTTGATAACAATACTATGAAAAAGTGGTTATACAAGTAACCAAAACATTATGTCGACATGTGCTATGAATGGAGGTAAAAAGGTGTATCCATGAAAACCCTGGCCATGCCCGAATCACGAAAAAATCAACAATTCTAACTACACTAATTTTAATAATATTTGGATAATTTGTAAAGCGCCATTTTTGTGAAAAATCATCTCAAGGGCGCTGCTCCTGGTATATGATTGCTCTGAGGTTTTACACATTTGAATTAATATAAATTATTATGTTGTATAAGTCATCGTTTCTCAACCTTTTTAGTGTCACGACCTCCTTTGAGGACAAAAAAATATGTAAACAATCGATAATAAGTGTTTACACTTTCCACGAATACCATTTGCCACTTCTTACTTGTGCGAAAAGGCTCGTCTATGGCGACTCGGAGAGCGGATGAATAAAGAAAGGAGTGTGAGAAGAAAATAAAATACAAAAGTGAATGGTAGAAGAAGTCGCGAACGCCCGAGGAAGGCATGGCACGATTAAGAGAATCAAATACTTGAGTTGGGGTCATGTCAAGAGTCAGTCTGCCTACCCCTGCGGGAAATCGACATGATGGTTTGTTAGTTAGTTAAGTAGTATACGAGTATTTGCGGCACTTTCCAGAGTGATAGATACTCTTAGTATCACCCTGGTGAAAGACCACCATTCAAAATCGAAACGTTGCTGGAAATGGCTTTATTCGTGTTTGATGACCAGATCTGAATAGCCAGGTACTTCTTCATCTTTATCTTCGCCATTTCATTCCCCTCCCTACTACCTTCAGATCGATCTCTCCACCCTGCCCCATCTCTGATATTTAGTCGTCAGTTATAATGTTTTATTAATATGCATAAAATATCATTTCAAAAGATAAAACAATGAAAACACACGGCACAGCCTCTGTGTGGGTAATAGAGTCAAAGAGAATAAAGAGTAATTGACTTACAGGTTGAAAATAAAAATACGCATCAAAACTTAAAATTCAACCAATAATAATCATAATTATGAAGCAAGCAGATAAACTTTATTAAGACAAACTTATCTCAGTTGTACATAACAAATAATGAATTTATAGAAAGAAGGTTTTAAAATTTGTGTCATTAGACCATTTCGACGCCGGAAAGGCAAAATGGCTGAAGCGCCATTTTGGGAAGTTAACACCAGAGCAGTTTAATTTTTTTTTTGTTTTACAATAAAATTCATAAGTCTTCAGTACCTGGTTAGATTTTCAAAAAAAAGTCGACTCAGGTAACTCAATGCTCTCACTGAGTTACTTGAAGCGACGAAAATCTAAAAAAAATCCCAAACTTGTGTCGCTTGAGTCAAGCCTTCTCCCAAATGGTAAATATATTTTAGATGGCTGAAGGGGCACAAAAGTCTTCAGAATCAAACGAGAGTCAGAACATTCGATGCAGAAAAATAACTGGCTAAAACTGTATGTTTAACTCATTTTTGACCTAACCTCCGAGCAATAATATACCAGGGGGGAGCGCTAGTGTAGTCAGTATTGATGATTTTTGACTGACTGGGGCGCGGCTAGGGGTAGGGTATTTATACATCCATTCATAGCACATGTCCACATAATGTTTTTCTTTATTTGTAAAACCACTTTTTCACAGTATTGTTAAAATACAGCTTACAAAAGTTGATTCGTTTTCCACGCGCGGGTGACTAGCACGGTGAGTTGCGAAAGACTGGTTGATTCGGCGTTGAAAACTGGTTGCGTCGTGTACGGATCGCCATTGAAATACACAGGAGAGCAACTTGAGTTGCAAACTGGTTTTTTTTTAGTTGCCCGTGTGTAAAAGGCCTTAGTGTCAATTCGCACGTCACGTAGAAATTAAGGCAGAACAAATTTTGCAGTCAACAGAGATTGAAGACGATATTAGATACATCCATTCAGGTACTGATTCAAGACTGACTAGAGGTAGAGGTTTTAAGACATCTTTTACGGATTTAAGAAAAAATCTTGAATTTTTTAAAATATGTACTTCGCAATGAGTGTTTAAGGAACTTATCTTAAAAAATATTGATAAGTCTCTAAACGAAATTCCGTTGCATTTGATTGCCAGTGCACCTCGGTTCTCAGTCTCTTGACGCGGTTCAGGTACTCAAATAATAAGTATTCAAGTACCTTCTTTTAATTCTTTAGAAAAATAACATCGCCTTTTTGTAGTAAATATACAAAATTCAACGTTTCTATATTTCTAATTGGCTTGACTCAAGCAAAATCTTTTTCTAGGTTTTCGTGAACTATTACAGTAGTTACGAGTACATTTTTTTTAGACAAATTATATGATTTGATAAGGGTATTATGTAGTGTTTTGTTGGCAACATTGTAGTGTTTTAGTATAAGCAAGTTGTTTTGGCAATGGTGGAGTAAAAGTTTGTAAAACCATTTGTTAATCTTTGCTTTTATATAACATATAGTTTATATCTTGTCTGCTATCTTATGAACTCCGACATTGTAAGCTTAAGGCGGTGAAACCCTGAACTACAGACATGATGTCAGCGCTGATTTTAACCAATAAAACATTCTGTAGTACCCAAGTACTCGGGTATTTATGTACATTATATACTCGACAACCTCAAAAAACAACTTTAAAATATGTTGTATATAATATACTCGTATACGTATGTACATATATCGACTGTGTTTATGTCAAAGGCATTGTTCCACATTTTTTTGCATGCAAACTTAGACATAGTGCGTCGAACCACTGTCACATTTTACACAGTTGTAAATCGATGATTAGCGCCATTGTGATTTTTTACCGTTACCACTTCAAATAATCGCCCTCGTTAACCACCGATTCTCGATCCATTTGAGCATTTGATCAAATTATGATCAGGTGTCAAGAATAATTGCATGACCGTTATGTTATCACTAAGGCCAGGCGCGCACGGGTGACTTTTGTCACGGCAACAATTTCGTCACTGTCACTGTCTTCCAATTTAGCACGCACACGGTGAGAGACTGTTACCCGTCACTCTTCATCTTGTCACCGACAGGCGGGTGAGTCACCGAATGACATTTTGTCACCCGTGCGCGAGCGCCCATACAAAAGTACTCGTCACTAAAAAGTCGCCGGCCAGTGGAACTAAAAAGTCACCCTAATGTCACGTCGCTCCAATAGATTTGGAGATGGTGACGAAACTGTTGACGTGACAAAAGTCACCCGTGCACGCCTGGCCTAAGGCCTAAATTATGTATTTAACCCTATGCCTAAGTACATACTTAAATATGCGTATTCTTCTTATATATTGTTTTGTATTACCTACATTAAAATTATTTTATATTTTTTAATTGGTTTAATTTTCTTTGAGATGCATAAAGGCTGATTCACACCAACGTCCGGATCCGCTCAGTGCCGATATTGTTCCGCATGAGAGCTTATTGATATGGTATGAATATCGATCAAGGAGTATGTGCCAAGACAAAGTTGTGGCAGTATATCCTTCTGCCCACCCTTGTGATATTTAATCACTTATTTAGTTGAATAATTATTTTCTAGTGTAAAAATACTTACAACGCAGATTTTTTTTTAAACCATTTTTTTATCACTAAGTAATATTTTTAATAATCAATAATCAATAAAAATATTATTTAGTGGCAAAAAAATGGTTTTTGATATTTTATTTTTTTGATAATCTGCGATGTTGACAAAAATTGCACTTACTTCCGATGGCCATAGAGCTCTTGTAGCCTCCTTGATGATGTTAATCCACTTCAGATAATCCATTGTTTATGCTCCCAGCAATCCTTCCTCCCCCAGCCTCAGGTCGGCGAGCAAGTTGTCCATGTAGCGCTATATCTGTCTGCCTGAAGGTCTGCTACCCGATGGTTTGGGTTCGTACACCGTCTGTGAAAAATATATTTTTTTAAGTTTTTCGCTACACACTACCTTGCCCGCATGATTATGGCGATATTATTTTAGTTGTTTCTTCACTCGCAGATGATAGTACAGTCAATGATAGTTTTGTGAAACTACAACGGCTCGGAGGGCTTTGAAGCAGAGAATGGACGATTACCTCGACAGAATTTTTTCTTGGGGTAAGAATAACCTCGTCGAATTTAATGTTCCAAAGACTCAATCATGTCTGATTACGACTAAAAATGATCGTAATGAAATGTTGTCTCCTTTAACGGAAGCAATCTTCCCAACAAGCCTTCCATTGACATGCTTGGTGTAACCTTAAGTGACCAGCTGAGGTAAGGGGTGTCCATCGAAGCCAGAGTAAAGTTAGTCTCTCAGAAGCTGGGCGTACTGTACATGCCCGCAGATACTTTAATAGTGCACAACTGCTGACCTTGTACAAATCGCAAGTGTCCACGCTATTGAATTTGGTCTGGAGTCCAAATTACCTCAAAAAAAACACTAGACTCTGTGCTAAAATAGGCGGTCCGTTTGATAGATTACCCTATCTTAACAAACAGATTGCAATCTTTGGAGTACAGACGTCAGGTGGGAATGCTGTCTTTGTTCTACCGGTATTTCAATGGAAGATGCTCCGAGGAACTTGGGTCATTGATCCCTTCGGTACCGGTGAATAGTCGGGAAACTCGCCAAACGTGCGCCCAATATGTGTACACGGTTGACATTCAACACGTAAGAACGGGTCGCTTCTACGACTCGTTCTTGTATTATATTGTGACTATGGAATGATTCTCCGGCCTCTGCGTATCCTCCCTCCTACAACATCAAGACCCAGGTTCACTCTTTCCTTTCCTCATAAAAACCGTTCACACAGCATCCCCAAAGATGACATAGTGGGGAATAATGTAAAAAAAAAGGGTGGAGATAATTTAAAAGACAAGGGGTTTAAAATATTATATGTAAACATATTAGGAGTAGGAGTAAAAAAAGGTGATAATGAAAACGTCGTAAACAAATAGTCGTTCTTTTTCTCTCTCAATTTCGGGTTGCTATGATCAAAATATTAACAGTTTCCGTTCTGTTTTATATAATACGAAATACGGTGCTATGTGAACTATCCAAACTTCACTATTATTATTAAAAGGGTTTCGCGACACACTTTAGTCTGTCTCCGTTGTTTAAAGCAGCCGCCCAAAATTACAAGCATTTTCATATTTCAAAATGGCTTGTTTTGTTTTGAGACCTAAAATGTGTTAAAAATATACGCTTTTTCATTGCATCAACGTTTAATATATTTTTAATATTGTTTGGAAATTGATTTCTCGAATGATAAAAATGGACTGTATTTATTGGTTTGACCTTGGACCTAACCAAATTTTCACCTACGGCGCTTTTCTCCGAGTCTTCGTTAATGTTCATCATTCATATTCTACTTCCTCCAGTTTCACAACATACCCCAATTACGAAAAATTGATTGATTTCCAAATCTAACAAATCTCCTGCGATATTGATGAATTGACGTTATTTTTTTTTTGTACAAACAATTTGTTTTGTGTAAAATTATTCAAGATGGGGTTCCGTGCTTAAAAAAGTTCGGGAGCCGCTGATTTTAAGAATACTTGGTGTGAATACTCACAGTTTTTTCAGGTAAAGGGCACTGTATTTCTCTTGTAGTTTAGGTAGAACAAAACTTTGTGCAGCAAAACCTGCAATAGAAATACATGTCCCCATATTAGAAAACTATTTTTTTTAAATCTAGTATAATTTTCAAATGATGCTCCAAACAAGAAGGATTGTGGAAAAAAAGTATTAGGCAAAAGCAAAAGAAAATTGTTGTATTCTCACCACAATATGACGCCGCGTTGTTTCGCCATGACACTTTATTACAATTTTCCAGAACAAAAAGTTTTTTGTCGGCACATTCTGAAAGGATTATTTTATGGAAATAGATTACTCTTTAAATAGAATATTACTTTTGCAGGTTTTAATCGAACGCCAAACGGTGAAAACCGATTTGTTTAACCTGCTGATTATTGCGATAAACTTACAATAAATAAATATACGAAATTCCGGCAAAATCGAAATTTCTATAAATAGCTATTCAAAATATCATAAAAATAAACACGGTACCTATCTAGAGTGCCTAGTGTTATTTTGTTGATTTCAGATTTATTAGATAAGTACTTTTTTCTACGAATGGAAATATAGTTTTCTACGCATTTTTTTATAATGCATGTAAAAAAAACGGTCCGTTTCGAAAAGACAATAATAAAATAGTTTAAAACGGCACATTCAGAGAGGAATAATTTGTTATTACCTGGAAACAGTAAATTTAATTTATTTCAATAGTATAAATATAGTAATAAAAATATGTTTGCCATCAGTAACATGCAAATGTGTTTTTTTTTTTTTCCAAAATGAATAAAGCATTCATTTTTTAAAAAAATCTTTGTTTTAATCTTGTGTCATTGTTTAAATGCTGAAATACCTACAAATAATAAAAATATGTTAAAATGTGTATAAAATGTTGCGAGTCTAGCGTGGAAACAATTAACACACAACTCGTTTTTTTTATTTAGTAGATCAAACAATTGAAACTGAACGATTTATTTTGAAAAATCGTTTATATAATGTAGGGCATAATAATATTATGTATCAACCTTTTATATTTGTGTTTTTGAAGAAGTCAAATATTTATCGCTCTACGAAACATCTGGCCCCTATTGATAATAAATTCTCTCTGGTTAGCCAATGACAAGAAATTTAAAATGGTTATGGTTTAAACAAAAATGGCGGCGGTGTGAGGGGCGTAATGTCTGTTGAACTGAAGAAATCGCTTTTTTTAGTGAAAAAAACAATTTTTTTAAATAAAATTTAACAATTGTCAACTCCTCGTTAATCAAAAATGAGTACCTGTTAGTTTTTGTTAAACCTATTAGTCTTACGTCATTGTAAAACAAATGTTTATAATATTTACCCCCACGAATGTCATAAAAAACGCCGGTGTTATTTTCTGGAAATGATATTTTAAAACACAAATGCTTTATAATATTGAACCATATTCTAAATTTAAAATATTTTCTTAGTATTAAGGGTATTTTTTGTGTATTTATAGATGAGAGAGATCCGGCTAAAAGAAAGGTAAGGCCCGTTGAGACAGCTCAATCTTTACTCGATTTTGATTTGGAAGAAAGCTCTGATGATTCTGATTTTCGGATCGAAGATCATGCTGAGGAAAGTGACGATTGTTCCATTGACTCGGACGAAGCAGATAAGGGTAAGCATTTCGTTTGATTTCCTATAAATATATACGCATCCTTTTCGAGTATCTTAAATAATATTTTAAACCTATTCCTCAAAAGATAGAGATTTTACAGTCGTATTTTGAAAATCAATGATTTGATATTCGTTAGCTCCTCAATACCATATAATTATCCTTGCCGGTTTAAACCGAGATGTGTTAGAACTACTGGACAAACTCAAATTTGCCACTAGAAGATTTTGAAGTAACAACTATTCAAAATTATAACCTATAAGAATCTAACTGCCACTTTTCCAGCAAATCGGTATTTTTTTGTTATTCTAAAGAAACTACGCGCAAATACTTAAAAATTATTTTATTGCAGATGGCAAAAATAATGATGATAAGGATTCTGAGGACTCCGAGGATTCCTCCTACGGTTGTAATAAATTCTCCGGGAACAAAACGAAGTCAGGACTGGGAGAGAATTCAAATAACATGACAGTCAATGACCTACTACAGAGAGCCAAACTCAACAATGACTTGAAGGTAAGTTAGTAAGATCTAATTAATTTTGTAGATTTAATATAGGATTTTGCAAAAATCATGTACTGCCACATATCATTCATATTTTGGTAAAAAACTAATTTGAAAAAGATTTTATTGTCAGGCTGCTTAAAAGACATGAGAATTCAATAAATCACAATAAAATACTCAAATACTAACAACTAAATACTTCTTAGCCTTGTGACTGACTGCAATCAACTTTAATCTGCAGTAACAGGATTAATGTCTACCTTACAGTGCACTGCAATCTGTAGTGCTAAGATTTAGACAGATTGCACATAATAATAATAATAATAATATTTGGATAATTTGTATAGCGCCGTTTTTGTGAAAAATCACCTCAAGGGCGCTGTACAAATCTTAATTTCTACTTAATATTAATTCTTAGTTTATATAAATATACAGCAACATACTTACATGTTCATTTACTCGTCAGCATTCCTTTTCTTGGTTCTTCAAAGAAATATCAAGAATGTGGCATGCATCTGCAGAATTATTCAACTTTATGGACAACCTGACTAAAAAACACCTGTAATATCTAATATTATAATGAATAGACAAAAAAAACCTATTTTGCCCCACTTTTAAAATAAGCCCCATATTATGGAACATTTTATAAAGCAAACTGTTATTTTGCGAGAGGTCCCCTAGACCCCTTCTATATAATGTAGCCAAAATTTAAAAAAAACTGGCATTTATGATGAACAACATTACCTTAGGAAGGGAGTATCCTTAGTTTGCTCAAAAAGGTATCATTATATTGGCTGCCTGCTTATTTATATTGATTCTTCAATCAGCTACGGTACAGCATTACATTTTAACATTTGGTCCATGCTTGGTAGAATCACAACTAATAGGTACTCTTTGTAGCTATAGAAATGTTTTGAAATATTTAATAAAAATATAATTCTGACGGTGCTAGCGAGAAATGTCTTTAATCAATCAATTATAGTTTTTACGTTACTTTCTAGCTTTGTGCAGGGCAGATGAGTTGATATTTGTCACAAATTTCACTATAATATTGGATATTTTCGTATTGAGGCATATTTTTTCAAATAACCTTTAATAATCACTATTCAAATAATCCTTCCAGGGTGTGACCGCCGATCTGGCCAAGATGCTAATCTGCGCCGGATGCCTTGGCTCCCGGAGTGACGACTCCAATGAGATTGTGGAGTGCGACGGCTGTGGGGTGACGGTTCATGAGGGTTGCTACGGCGTCTCTGATGTCACCAGCGAATCCAGCACCGTCAGCTCTGCCTCCACCGAGCCCTGGTTCTGTGAGGCATGCAAGGCGGGGGTTATTAATCCAACGTGTGAGCTGTGCCCCAATACAGGTCATTATTTTGTATTCATAATGTGTCATTGAATACACAACTTTGTGTTATTTAGCATATTAGTTTTGGACACAACCTTGCCTTCATCAGAGCATTAAACTGGCTCTGTTGCTATTTACTGCCCTGACGAAGGTGCAGTTGTATACATTTTTGATAATGTTCCTCGAAAGTAATTTACAAAATGTTACATATTTTGTTTCAAATGTGAAATCTTTTAATGGGTATCATAAATATGTGAATAAACCTCGCAGTACAACACGCCTGCAGCATCTCCCGAACAATTTAAGACTGTCTCAAAAACATTGGCCAAACACAGTTTCATGATCATTTAGTTTTTATAGTGGTTAAATTAAATGCTTCGTCAAATTTCATTCAAATCAGGATAGCAAAAATTACATAACGCTTTAAGTTAAAAATGCCTTTAAATGAATAAAAAGACTCGTTTTGAGAATGGGTAAACGGAAATGGAATAAATTAAATGTTTCCTAATTGAGTTAATAAAATCGGTAACATTTTTAAATATATGCATTATTTTAGGTGGAATATTCAAAGAAACCGAAGTAGGTGCCTGGGTCCACCTTGTATGTGCTCTCTACGTTCCTGGAGTGGCTTTCTCAGAGGTAAATCATGTATGGATATTCAGGTTTATTTATTTAGTCTTGCACTGCCAAACACCGCAAGACTCTTGTATAAATTATAAACTGCCATTAAAGCTTGTCCATTTTGGCAGTGTAAATGGACAATATATTTTTTATTATATTATACTTAGTACTAATTATTGCATGCTTGATAAAGGTAAACTGGGAATTTATTTTACCCCACATAGTCAGTCAACATAGACATCAGGAACAAAATGATGGCTGTAAACGTTTCTGGTCAAAAGTTCATGTTATAAAGGCATGTCTTTTGTTGTGATTTTTCATTTTATTATTTACTTGCAACTTGATTTATTAGATTAGTACAAAGGTTTCTTGTAAAAATAAGAAGTGTCACTGCATACACAGGAAATCTAGCTATCATGGTGGAAGGAACAAATACTATAGATTTATTTTAATAATTCAATTATACACGGTGTCTGTAAACTCAAATTACAAACGAGAATTTGGTGAATCTACTTCACATTTGGAGTAGTTTTTTTCAGGATAGCTTTCTTTCGAGTAAATCGAGTTTTTAATTGTTTTGGTTAAATTCAAAATATTCAGTCGCTACAGGTTTACTATCAGTTGTGCAATGTCTTTAAAAAAAATTTGAAGCCTAGACTTAGCCTCAATAGTTTCTTAACTCTCAACCCGAAAAAAAAATTTTTTATAAAGTAAATTCTACCGTACCACGAATTTTCGGACAACGTGTATATTATAATAACTTACCAGCAACTGATTAATTTCCATGTGTGATACCTATATCATAGTTTGTAAGCCTTTCCTATAGATTGTGAATTGAATTTGGATTTCACTAACCTTCTCTGCAATGACATTCTCACAAAGGTCATCCTGCTGCAATCTTCTTCCTCAGTCTGCCTCCCGAGCCAATACGATAAATCTAACACTTCAAATTACATGTTGGTAGTCTTTTTTAGTTTTATCTTCACGGCTATTAACTTTACTTCAGGTGGAAAAGCTGAGTGGAGTGACCCTGTTTGAGATGGCCTATAGCCGGTGGGGGGCGAGGGCTTGCTGCCTGTGTGAAGATGAGATGTTCTCCCGGACTGGCATCTGCATTGGCTGTGACGCCGGAATGTGCAGGACCTACTTCCACGTCACTTGGTGAGTTCTTGCCGTACACCTGAATTTTAAAACCATCTAGCTGTCAATACAATCTTTACTTTTCGCAGAACGACAAGTGGCATTAGAAGATATTGCTTATTTTCCTTTTTTAGATTTGGCTATGTACAGTTTTGTAATTGCACTAGATGCAAAAGTAGTAAAATTCCAATATCTTGCTCACAACTTAAGGGACAATAAATATAAGATAACCCAAGTGATAATGCAGGGAAAGATTAATGAAAGAGTATGACACTGCAGCTCATGGCTTTGAAACTCGTATAAGTAATAAGTTAGGTGACTGGTATAAGTGCAGTTTCCTGTAGTTGCTTCTTACTACATTCTGCAAAGTTAAGTTTTCCCTGATTATAGCCAACCTCTGATAAGAGAGGGTATCATAAAAAGATTTATCAAAAATTGACACTTAAAATATTCTGTGTGATGCATCTTATGTATGATAAAAATGACATGTTTTTGATTTTTTTATACCTTGTAGTGGGCAGCGCGAGGGTTTGCTGGCCGAGGCCCATTCTGAGGAAGTGGAGCAAGCAGATCCCTTCTACGCTCATTGCCGGCTGCACTCTGACAAGACCCTCATCAGGAAACGCAAACGCAATTGGCTCGCCCTACAGCTAAGGACACAACAAAGGTAATTAAACTTTATGATTTTAATAAAAATAATATTGTCTACTGCAAACGTGCAACAGTACATATTTACAGCATTTTCAATTAATTTTTAAAATAAATTATATTTGTAAAGTAACTTGTCTCGGAACTACTCAAGCGGTGCTTAAAACCTTGTCCTAAGTTCTTAATCGTATGAATATGTATTGCTATGCGATTAGTGATTTTCCTTATTCATTATTATTTTATTATCATTGGGAAACCTGATAGTAAACATAGTTAAAGTAAATTATGATTATGTTCCGGTAAGTGATAAGGAAATGTCCAGAACATAATACATAGTCGTTAGTGAGGCTCGGGTACTTTAGAAAATTTGTTTTCCAATAATAGTCTGTACTTATGTATTATTATTTTTTTATGTTAAATTAAAGTTTTTTCAGAAAATACTAAATTGTGTACTTATGGGAATTCAATATATTTGCCATACTTTTCTGTTTGTATATTGCAATTTATTAGTTTGCCTCAGTAATTCTACTAAAGAAGATGCTTAAATGTGAAGTTTTGAGTTAAAAAATCTAACTAAAAATAACTATCCTTAGATTTTAATCTGTCGGACACCATGTTTTTTTTTCTAGATTTATCTAATCTTAGTTTGTAGCAACTCTAATGAAACACCTGATAACAAAAATAATGTAGTTTTTCTTATTCTCATATAAAGGAAAGTTGACCTGGAAACTCAAACTGACAGCGCCACACAGTTGAGAACTCAAAGAAAATTAGTTAAATACAGAAAAAAATTCTTGGCGATGAAAGAAACCAAAAATGCGCCTTGGGGTAAGTTGTCCATTGTACATTTGACATATTTATTTCTTCTCTAGTGAAACATTTTCGAATCTATTTAAAAAATTTATAATATTTTTGAAGCGCATTCTCCTTATAATATTTTCTTTTTATTTTAGTGCCGACACAGAAAATGCCCAGACTTCTGCCAACAAGTGCCACGGCTTGCAGGAAACTCCTTCACAAAGCTAGTCTCATGGGCATCGACACCATTGCATTAGAAATGCAAGATGCACAGGTAATCTCTCATTACACTTTCTTAAATTATTGTTCAGGATATCAGTTCAACTTGCACAGAACTGAACTTCCTATATCACTAGGGTGTCTAGGGACAGAAACAAATAAAATACCATGTTTATGAACATTTGTCATTTGCAGCTGGCAGCCCTGACCGACGTGCGCAAGAAGTGGCACATTCCGCCCGCCTTCAGTGTGGAGTTCATCGGCTACTACCTGGAGAGGAACAGCCGCATGGAGACCATGAAGCGGTCCCTCCACGAACTGATCGATACCAACACGGACCTGCTGAAGGAGCAGAAAGAATTGCGGGAAGAGTATGATAGGGTAAAAAGAACTATCTATGTAATTCTATGATCTATCAATAAATTAACCTAATCTAACACGTAAATTTACAAACTTCGCATTCCTGTTTTTATAATATTTACGGGACTAATGTTTTTTTAAAGCTTTTTCGGTGTGCCATCTAGACTTGCCTTAATGTTATCATATCATCTTGTTTGAGGTTTCCTTCTGTTCCTTTTTTTTGATCTTACTATCATCAGCTAATGAGTTTTTGGCACCATCAATCAATATTTATTTCAAAGGACATAACCAGCCATTTCTCATTTAGTTACCTTAGCCAATTTAACTAATGGCCAAATATTTGCTATTCACTTTGTAATGATGATTTTTTTGTATACAAACAATATAAACCCTCTTGTAAGAGAGGGCAATGGGATAGGTGCATAAATGTGAGGGATTATTAAATTTTAGCACATATCCATTTGTTGTTATTGATTTTCGAATTTTGTTTTCTGGGTTTTCTTCCATCTTATTTGTCTGTTTTTCCAGGTCACGAAAGAGAACAACGAGGTCAACAAAGAGATGTCCATGCTAAAGCAGAACATTAGTAAATTCTATTCCTGCATTTCTGGAGTGTGTCCAAACAAGACACTGCCTAACCTGGAGGGGCTGGTAGCTGCCTCTCCACCTCCGCCCCCACAGACTAACTCTGGCCCCAGAAGGTACATTCTATCCTCTCATCAGACACTTATACAAAATAATGACATTTCTATATTAATTTGTATAACTGGCTTTTGTAGATTAGAGACCAGGTTTATATCTACAAATGCAGATTCAATCTAAATTCTCTGTAATTAAGACAAACATTTTATGATGATAGCTACAAGATTCAGAAACGTCTTGTTGGGAATGTGTCTTGTCTTTATTTATTAATTTTTAACAAATGATTTTTTGCTTGCTTGCAGGGCTATGGTTGTACCCACAGCGGCTGCCCTAAAAATGGGAGTTGGTTTCCCTTTGAACTCAAACCCCGAAGAGCATCAGGGGAAGGTCCTCTCTACATCACGGCAAGGTTACTAATCATTTATTATACTTGTTCTTCTATCGTAGGCTAGCAATCATCAAAGAAATTTCCACAAGGAGGCTGCTACTTTCTTCACATTCCTGTAGAAGTAAAGAAAAAAAACCATGCAATATTTTTTGCTGTCACAATTATCAAAAGAGTTGAGATTAACGATTGAACGCATATTTTTGAGTCACTAGTATAATTATTTTGGTTGGGCTTTAAGCAGTTTGAATGTCCATTGCAGCAGGAACCCCGGACAATATCATATCCCTGAACAATGAGTGCGGCATCTGCAGGCAGAAGACAGACCAGCACCTGCTGGCCAAGTGCGACACCTGCCACCTCTACTACCACCTGGGCTGCCTCAAACCCCCGCTCACCCGCCTGCCAAAGAAGTCCAAGCTGTATGGATGGTGAGTTGTTCCTTCAAACATTGATATGTCACTTGCCTGATTACTTTCAACAGCAGAATAACACTCACTAACGTTAAGACTACTTTACACCTCACCCAGCTAAGTGTATTGGAGTCAAACTGTATTATTTGGGCCCCGTATGAAGGATCTTACATCATGATCATTGAAAGAATACCTAAAAGTTATTCTTTAGAAATCGATTTAGATCGTAATCTTGGTTATTATATCCATTACATTTTATTCCCGGTATGACCAACTACCACTGGAGACCTGTAGATGTTTTGTCCTTGAATTTGCCTGTAGGGCTGACAACCCGCTATCTGAATAAGGTGGATGTCAGATTCGACGTATTCTTCAAAACCTACAATAAGTTTTGCAAGGTTTTTAGCACTACACACACATACTAAATCAACAGTGCTTTTGTTATAATATGTAAACAAAAATAAATGATCTGAAAAAATCCCTCGCATCATTATGTCATTAATGCTAATTTGTTTGATAGATTGTCTATCTAAACGGATGAATTGCAATTCTTAGGAAACAGATGACAGATGGAAGTGCTGTGTTTGTTTTAGTGGATAGTGCTCTGAGGAACTAGTGTTCTTGAAAACACGATAAACACGTGCACAGCATCCATACACAGTTGATATTTTTTGCATAACAATGGGTCATTCTTATGCTCATCAACTAGGCTCTGTAACGATTTGCCAAAGATCCAAAATATGAGCCTATTTTAACTTGTTTCGAGAGATATTTAAAACTACTGTGCATTTTGAAATGATTACAAATATGTGTTGAATGTTCTAGGCAATGCTCGGAATGTGATAAAAGCTCAGAATCAGAAACGGAAGTTTTGGAGCAAAAGGTGGCCAGGAGATCCCGTGCCAGATACAGTAAGGACGGGAACAATCTCAGCTCCTCGGCCGACGTATCTCTAGTGAACACATCACAACCTGAAATCAAAAACGATACTAAAACACTGAAAATCTTACCCCTTACGCCAAAATTAGACACCATGTCTTCTCTTAAAGTTAAAATTAAACCCATTGAGCGTCCGCCTGACCAAACCAAAGAAGCGGACTCTTCAGATGTGTTTACCATTCAAGATCAAAATATAGATCAATCGGCAGATCTGTCTTCTCCGCAATATGATATAAATAAACCTCCTTACAAGAGAGAGAAGAAAATCAAAAAAATTAAGCAGCGGCAAGGCCACGATTACACTTCGAGTTCCGCTGATTCTGTCACCAATTCTCCCTCGAAGAAGTCAAGAAAGAGAAGCTTTACATCACCGGCGTTGACTAACACTCCGCTGATGTCCATAACGCCTATAGTCGCAGAAAGTCCTCACGAATCTCCTTCACATCAGGAGTGCTCTAATCCTTCCGTCACAAACGTACCCCCTCTGACATCATCACAGATCACCTCGGACACTTCATTCCTGTCTCCCAACTCTACATTTTCCACGCTCCTCTCGTGCGCTTCTACGACCCAGAGCGCGGTGGAGGGGGAGCAGCAGTTGACGGCCATCATCAGCAACGAACACGATCAGGTCAGCTATAAGTCAGTGAGGAAGCGACGCAAGGAGAAGCACCGCTCGCGCTACTCCCCGGACTTGTTGCGCTCCCCCACAAAGGCGCACAAACATAAGAGGAAAAAGAAGTCATTGGATATTGAATGTCCAGACATTCCGCATCCTAGAATCACAATTAAGGTTAGTTTAATCACAATTTACAAAAATTATTTAACTTTATTCCATTTTTATTTGATATCATTTCGCTGCAATGTTTATATTCTCATATTAAATTGTGATATTATTCTTTTAGATTAAGCCGATACCCAAACCAGCTGGATCAGTGGATCCGCAGCTATTCTACGTACCTACTGACAGTAATGATGGACCCCCACCAGCGTTTTTGAAAAAACATTCAAAGGTAACTTTCATTCACTTCACAAACCAAACGTCTCTGATATAATTCTACCTGCCATTTATAATATGCCCTACAAATTAGCGCTTTGACATAGACGACTGGACTAAAATTTAATCCTCAAAAAATTCTATTTTAATAACTACAAAATCAGTGTTCAAAGCTTCCAAAGAAACAAAATTGTTGTGAGACTAATATAATATTATGTAGACTTAACTGCTTTTCCTCTTTTTTAGCACCACGTTGAAGAGCCTGAACCTTCATTTGAATCTCCTCCACAAATTCCCGACCCAACTGTAAGCATCATTTATTAAATATTTTAGATCATTTTAACAAATTGACAAAATAATCACTTCCATGTTTTATTTCCAGCCAGCTATAGTTATTGCTGAAGAAATTAAAGTCACTTCGCCACCAAAGACAAAGGTATATTCCTTTATGGAGTGTGAAAATTTAAATGTTTTCTATATGTTTTCTATTATTTACACAGACTAGTATGTTTGTATTTAGGAATTAGATTCTTCAAATGAATAACTTTTTAAAATATTTTTTTGTATTTATTATTCTACTGGGGAAAATTGATTTCCACTGAAAGGCTAAAGGGTTAACCCACATCCAATAACCATATATTTTTGTAGGTAACTCCTTTTGCCTTACCGAAAAATACACCTTTAAATTACTAAGAGGGTTTTTTACCATCACAAATTGTAGATTAGCGCTGAGTAGCACTACCCATCAAGTAAATTCTTATTTTTACAACAGGGTTAATTCTATGAATAAAGTTACTTGATACGTAGTTAGTTACCCAACAGTTAACTCGGAGGTGGTTAAATACCCCATTAAAATTACATTAAATTGCTCTTTATGAATATATTTTAATATTCTGCACATGTACATATTTATGATCCTGACGATGAGAGTTCCGTTGCAACCTCTCTTTCATTTATATGCGTATGAAAAAGAGGGAGAGGTCACAACGAAGCTCAGAAGTATGCCTATAAAATGTAAGCCAATAGTCACACTCCGGTTCTGGAGAGAAAGACTCCAGTTCCGGCTAAAAATGCATTAACCCTTTGAGCATGGTAAGCGGTTAAATGCAGAGAATATATCTAATCAATTTTGTAATAAAATGAGTTTCTTCTGTCATCACCTGTATTATTATTGTCGTGCATGGAGTGTTAGCATGGTGTTAAATACTGCACTTACGAAAACAACCAAAGTGCTAACATATTTTCTATTATGTTTAGTCTCCCCGGGTGGGGCGCGGCAGTGAAGGGGGTCGACGCAGCGCTGGGGCGGGGCCCCCTGGGACCCCCGTGCCGGGCAACGAGACCTTAACGCAATGCGACGTCTGCACGCAGCCCGGAACACCTGTCAACCTCGTCAGGTAAATTCATGCTTACATGATAATTGGCGATGCCGCCACTTTGATGAAAACTTGAAACTGACCCTCGAAAAGATTAAGCACCAAGATTCGTAAATAAAGACAGGCTTCAGTAAGGATGTGTCGGCAATGAGCACCGAGCCTGGGATGGCTATTGCAGGTTATGTTTCCACTCCCTGAGCGATGGGTTCGCCACACTCCCTACTCTTACATAAATTTTTCGTTTTTTTTCGACAACTTGGAGTAGTCAAGTGGTTAAAACGCTCGATTACGAATCCAGAGGTCACGGGTTCAAATCCTGGCTAGGCAAATGCATTTAATTTAATAAACATGTGTTATTTTACATTTAATTCATATAAAAAGTAATACATGGTGTTCGATCCAGAAACCGCGAATCGGTTCTGGAAAGACCTGTAATGATTAAATGGACTGTGAAACGATGAAATTCAATGTGTTCGATCCCGAAACCGCGAATCGGTTCTGGAAAGATTTGTATTGAATTAAGTGGACTGTAAAACGAGGAAATACTTGATGAATGACTTGATTTATCTGGGGAAGAACAATGGTAAAAGGATTACGCCATCTTGCTCACCTGGTTTGTGTGTCTGCTAATAGCGGCCAACCTCTCTGTCCCGGCGATAGTTTTGAAGTGAAGTTCCCGGTCCGGGCGATGGTTTTCAAGTGATGGGGACCGGTGTCGACCGTTCGAACGACCCGATCCGAGAGTGGGGATCAAGTCACTGGTTGATTAATACATGTTTTACACAGCCATGCCAATAGTGCAGGACAGGGTCGCAAAATGACGCATAGGAAATAGGTAAAGACGGGGTAAGAGTGAACATCACATTGGGACCCACAAAGGTGTTGATTCTAGGACCCAACACATGGTATATTTGCGACACGTTCCAGAGTGTTAGAAATTCATAGTATCGCCCTGGTGAAAGGTTCTTTTTACCCCCAGACGGTGGTAGTTGGTGATGGATGGTGATGTCGGCGTGATTAATAGATGGATTTCATTATTAATAATAAGTAACAATTAAAGAAGTTTTACAAATCTACACAAAATTGTATTTAAAACACATGCAACTATCGAATCATTTTGTAACAATCACAGTGAAATTGTTGCTCATCAAAAACAATTTGCATTCAGAATGGTAGTAAAAAATTGATTTCTGCCTTTATCAAAAAGATTTTAATGTTGTTAAATGTGTTTAGGTGTGACGAATGCGCCAAGCGTTACCACTTCACCTGCCTGGAGCCCCCACTGAACAAGAACCCCAAGAAACGGGGCTACTCTTGGCACTGCGCCGACTGTGATCCTACTGTAAGTTCATAATTTACGTACATCAAGAAACCTTGTACTGCCTACTATTTAACTAAATTACCCTTATTTAAATCATTATTCAAAGGATGCAAGATAACTTAATAACTAACTACATATTCAAAACTAATAATATTTTGGGTTTATACTCACAGATTTAACTTAGCACAACATAAAACAAATGTATTTGAATGGTTGGCTTTTCAAATTTATTGTAAAAAAATCACATTTTTGCACAATATATTTAATTGCCTTATTCTGTTTCAGGAAACGGACTCTAATTGACAAGACACGTTTAGTAGAAGTTGAACAATGTATGTATTGTGTATGTACGTATTATTAGGATCATTCACTAGAAAATTTTATGTTCATGATATTATGATGTATTATGCAAAAACTGTGAAAAGTTATTGATTATTGTTAGCTTATTTTGTATAGCTGCTTAGGTGTGGTGTTGATGTTTTGTGGAATTATGGTATGCATAAATTATTTAGGATTAATTTAGGGATGTAGTTTACAGTTTTTAAGTCAGTCTCTTTTGAATAAGTGATATTTTTGTGTCATAAAACTGTCACATCATTCTTGCTTTTTTTATTTTTGTTGTGAAGATGTATTATTTTATTTTACAAAAATAAATACTAATTTCACAGAAACACATTCATGTTCTTTTTCAACCTTATCTTTATCCTTTTGCATGCATATTACCACCACCCCTTTAAATAAAAAAAACACTGTTGCCTGTACTATAATAGCCAGATAATTAACTTGCATTTTATTAAATTGAGCCCATGAGAAGTGAAGATAACCAACTAACAAAATGGTAAACCTTTTTTTCCTCTAAGTTTTAACTCTACCACCTTTTAACCTTATTTTTTTAACAAAACTGTACTAATTAGAAGTGAGTCGTTCGCGAACGACCCGGCTCAAAGATCCGGATCTTCATACAGATTGAAAAATCCGGTTCGCAAAGAACGATCTTCACAGCTCGCGGATCCCAACGGCTCGCGGATCTTTCAACGACTAGCGGATCTTTCAACGCAAAGTAAAATTAATAAATATGTACACTTTTTTAGAGATTATAATTTGAAAACAAAACATCGGATAATTTGTATGATGTCATGTTAGATCATTTTTAAGTAAGCGTTTGGCCAGCCCAATAATATTGGGATCCCCTTTTGTAAGAATAAAATATATTATACTTAGGAGGGCCGAGGGAGCCAGGGAGAGGGCACGGTGTGGGGGAACGCGAACCGTCGTTCAATCGAGCCGGATCTTTACAGAGAGCTGATCTAGTGATCCGGATCCCTAAACTAAGCCGCTTTGCCGACTGCTGGTACCAATATTTTTAATAAACATGGATGTTTGGCACATAAAGAATCAGTTTGTTTTTATAAAATACTGATAAGCAATGACTCATGTAAGTTTTGAATGACAGTTGGATCATTTCACCTCTGGAGGGCTCCTATTACCGTTAGGAATTCTCAGTCTGTCACTGGAGCCCTGCACTTGACCCCAAATTCTTATAATGAAAAAGATTCCATTTTTATTGCTATTTGAATGTGCCTTGAATAAATACCATACTAATAAAATTAAATATCTAACCCTTCAAATACTAACAATCCACATTTTTTAACTAAATATTTCAACTAAACATACTACCGTAAAATGAGTAATAGGAAAATAAAATTAAAACAAACGCCTTTGAAGTGATATTTCACAAAAATGATGCTATAAAAATTATCCAACTATTATTATTACTATGGGAAAATTTTTGTTTCATCAACAACGAAAAACAACCAAAATTTCAATGTCAACCACTTTTTTTTATAAGGCATGGAATTGTCTGAACGAATTAACTTTCCGCTGATCAAATGTCGCATTATGAATATTATTATTCATTTATATAATTTTAAATGTTTTTAATAAATTTTACTTGATTACATATTTTGGTATCATGAAAGAATGAATTTTAAATGAAAAAATAACGTTGTACAAGACCACAAATATTATTTTAATTTTGATGACCGACCAGTTTCGCTTAGCCTAAGCATCCATACCTACCTTATTGAACTTGAAACCAGAAAGTGACTGATATAATATCCTCATCAACCTCTTTGACAAACACAATATGTGTGATATATATATATATATAAGGGGGTTTCAGGGTCAGATTGTAGATGACTCATGCACATTTGCTAAATTTATGTCTGTGTTAAACTTGAAGTATACTCTAAGGTGTTAAATATATAATGTGTTTTCTGAGAAGTGGAAGGGAGATAATGCTAATACTACTTGAATATATAGATATCAGTCATATTGCTATTGTCACATTGCCAGTCTGTACCAACAGATCTCTCGTTCGCAAAGATCCGCGAGCCGTTAAAAGATCCGCGAGCCATTGGGATCCGCGAGCCGTTGAAAGATCCGCGAGCCGTTGGGATCTGCGAGCCGTTGAAAGATCCGTGAGCCGTTGGGATCCGCGAACCGTTGGAAGATCCGTGAGCCGTTGGGATCCGTGAGCCGTGAAGATCGTTCTTTGTGAACCGGATCTTTCAATCTGTATAAAGATCCGGATCTTTGAGTCGGGTCGTTCGCGAACGACTCACTTCTAGTCTGTAGCCATTATCCGAATGGGACAGTTGTCTGTGAGTCACTGAGAATCACTCTGAAACTAAAGTAGTTTTGACATTTCTTTGTACTGGTGGTTAGAGTTTTTGTGCAAAAATGGAGGCCTTTGACAAGAATGCTTACAAGCTATTTGATCCGTTCCTGCAAAACATCAGTAGAGAGCTGACCATTAAGAAAAACTCAGTTGGAGATCATCTCGGAGCATTTCGCCAAGTACTGGACGGATTCAGAGAGAAACTGATGGGGGCTGACCCGTTCCTGACTTTGTACAAGGAAATCAAATATTCAGGAAGTTATGCCAATAACATCAAAATAAAGGCACCTGATGAATTTGATATGATGCTATGCATGAAGTTACCAAGCGAGCTGGGCGTCCAGATCCTCAACTCCAATTACGCCGCTTATGTTCAACTCAAAACGTGTGGACTGGAAGCTCTCAAGAAAAAACAAAACTGGGATAAATATAAGTGCATCGAAAAATGGATGGATAAGAATTTTATAATGCAGAATAAGTTCCGTGAATGGCTGGAAGGCGTGATTCAAAAAGTATTGAATCAACTCAAGAATATTCTCACTTGTGGAAAAAACCAATATCATCTGGAATTGACCAAATCCAATCCGGCCTTTACTTTGCATGTACAAAGCCTTACCAACAGAAGCATCAAGTTTGACGTGGACCTTGTTCCTAATTTCATCTTCGAGTTTCCCACCTGGCCCCCCATCGTGAAACAAAAGTTTGCCAAGAAGTACAAGTCGCAAGAATGGTTTGTGATTGCCAAACCCATTTACAACGATGATGACAATCGTCATAAATGTTGGCGTATCGTTTTACCAAGCCAAGAATCGGAAATATTGCACAACAACAACAGCATGAAAAGTACCATCAGATTCATGAAACAGCTAAGAGATGTTCATAAAATTCCTTGCCTGAAAAGTTATTTTATAAATATGATGTTTATTTGGGAGGCAGAAAAACAGGAGCCTGATTTCTGGAAGAATCCACTCAGTTTCCTATTCATGCACATGCTTGGGGAAATACGGAGTTATATGAAAAGGGAGAGCATTCTTTACTTCTGGGACAACAGGTTGAACCTGCTGGAAAAACCTTCGCATCATCAACTCAATGACTGCCTGATTAAGATAGACAATATCTTTAAAATGATTAAAAACAATTACCCAAATAATCCGCAAATAATATACAAGATACTTGGGGTGAACGTGGAAAATACTTACCCAGATCTCTCGAGGCTTTCCATTAATTAAGAAAGATCTAATGAGCGCGGAAACGAGACTTCTGGATCAGATTTTACTTTGACTCCAAACTTTAGGAGTACAACAATTATCTTTTTTTTCATTTATTATTTCAATCGTGCTAAGGGATCTTTATTTTTAAAATCTGTTTAAAATAGTAATATGCAATCAATTCCCACTGCCTACTACACTAGAATATACTTAAAATGGAATGAGAGGAGAAAACAAAATGGAAATACGGATTAACTTATTTAAAAATTCCACTTTAATCAAAAAGGAAAGAGAAGACCTCAACCGCTTCATCAAAGAAGAGCTGCCGAGTGATGATCCTTCAGAGGACGATGCCTTAAAAACACTATCGACAAAAGTAATCCGACACAAAACGCAATAACGTTCGAGACTATGCCACCACCCTTCTCCACAATCAAGGAGCCACTCGAGCATGTGGGCAACACGCCTCAGCCTTTGCATCAGTTCAATCACTTCAAGAAACACACACACTCATCCACGTGAGGGCCAAGTCCTACACCTGTCACTGGGACGAGTGGGATGGCTGTGGCTTCACATGCTACGGTGAGCTAGCTTAAGACGCACCGTGCATGCTCAGGGCATGCAACATGTGCCATTATTCCTGTATTTAACTAGCTGGTGGAGCACGAACGCCCGCACTCCACGGACAAGCCCTTCTCTGCCATCTATGCTACCACAGCAGCTGCTGGTAACGCCCCCTAAATACGTAAATCAGGTCATCAACAAATCATTCAATTCTTTCAACACTTTCCATTTTCAAATCAGTTATGTAAATGTAAAAAACAAATTATCATTAAAACTGTATTATGATTCATTTATTTTAAAGATAAGATAATATCAAAAGGATCTTTGGATCGTTAAAATTACCACTGGAGTTGTTTTTATGCTCGCATACACTCACACATCTATACAGAATATTATAATAATGCAACAGTTAATTTTAATCATTTTACATTGGAAACAGAATAAACTAGTAATAAGCATGTTGGATTTTTATTTAGGTAATTCAATTTTGTTCATATTATAAGTTAATGTTCTTAACCTTTTAATACAATTTGTAACTTAATATAGATGCAAATAAACCTGTTTCATCCATACGAGTATATCGTAAAAATACTATTAATTTTTAAATTTTTTACTTTGTATTTTAAAATAAATTTAAAATTCTATATTTTTCTAATGTGAATTTGTTTTTCGATCCCCTGGTTACTCCCACACAGCTGAAGACCCACTATTTATCTGGTAATATTGTACATCGACACTAGGAAGGCAAAAGGGCTTAAGCGACACTTAGGTCCAAAATGAATTAAATATGCATTTTCAATCAAAAAAAAATCTGCATCGAATGCTCTGACTTGTTTGATTCTGAAGACTTTTGTGGCGCTTCAGCAATCTAAAATATATGTAGCATTTGGGAGAAGACTTGACTCAAGTTTGGTACTTTTTTAAGCTTTTTGTTGCTTTAGGTAATTCAATGTGACTTTTGAGTTACCTGAGTTAACTTTTTTTCAAAATTCAACCAGGTACTGAAGAGTTATGAATTTTATTGTAAAATAAATTTTAATTGTTCTGGTGTAAACTTCCTAAAATGGCGATTTAGCCATGTAGCCTTTCCGACATCGACATAGTATAATAATTATTTTCCTTTGATGTTTGATTTTTACACGGTAACGCTTTCGAAGTAAAAATATTACTCAATGGTATGTGAAATAAATAAAATTTCTATGGAACATGTTTTTGACAGATGTCATGTTTTTTTTATTAATTGGTGACGTGCTTTGGCATCTTTATAATTGTAATATACAACAAAAGCAATTTAAATTTGAATACTTCTAAAACATGTTTTTTAGATAAAAAATAAGTTTCCTTTATTTTGATATAACCGCAGAAAATACATTAAAAAAATGGCAACTAAAGAGCACAAAGAATGTGCTCAACTTTTAAAAGATGTTCACTCGTCTCTGAGAAAGCTTTCTAATAAATATGGACATGATGTGGCCTGGACTAAACACTGTTCCGAAGGAGAAACCCTGAAGCGATACGCCAACGCCATGAAATTGTTAGGTTCACAACATTGGGAGAAGAATGCTGCCGATCCAAGCAAATCGGCCTCATCCAGAATATCATGGATAGTGGACTATTGCCGTAAATATTATTTCAACGGTGGTTTGTCAAATAGCCGAGAAAAGGAACTTAAAGTAGCCGAAAAACTGAATACTCCCTGCTCTATAGAGAACTTTCCTACAGTTAACGAAACGTTAAAAGTGTTGGACGTTGGAAGCTGTTACAACCCATTTGTGTTGTGTCCCTTCATGGAAGTTCTTCCCATAGATCTGTACCCAGCCAGTGACAGTGGTGTGTTTAAATGTGATTTTTTAACAGTTCGAATTGGTGAAGAAATAATACTAGACAACCAGATGGTAAATCGACTTTCTAAAGACACCTATGATGTTGTTGTATTCAGTCTTTTATTGGAATACCTCCCTGTATCAGGGCAGCGGAAATTATGCTGTGGAAAGGCATATGATCTGTTAAAATCTGAAGGAATTCTAATTATAATCACGCCTGATTCCAAGCATGTTGGAGCAAATGCTAAAATAATGAAAAACTGGAGATACACCCTCTCACGGATGGGATTTTCTAGAATTGCTTATGAAAAGCTGCCTTACCTTCATTGTATGGCTTTTAGGAAGTGTTTAGATCCAATCATTTCCAGAAGATGGGCTGATATCTACAAGGAACCTTATATGGAAGATGAGATCGCTATCCCTCAGGATAGACTGTTCTCAGCTGATGACGTGGGAGACGTTGAATCTCCCGAGCCATTAGAACGCTTTGTACACTCTAGTGCAGAAGATACTCTTGAAATGTTTTCTAACTTACCAAATGATCTGAGTTGACTCATCACTTTTGATTTATTGTGTGTTAATTTAATAAATCTTTGGAGAAATAAAATACTGTTACTCCAAGAACTAAGCGATAAAAGCAGACTGAATCCATTGTAACAATAAGCTTGCTCAGAAGGATGTGTAAGATTAATTATATTTTTTCAAGATATACAGATTTCACAACAATAAAAGTCATTTTTAATTATCTGATACATTTTCCCTAATGTACAGTATTTTTTCATTTTGTAAATACATCCAAATTGGTTGGAAAACGTAGTGACGTTTGAACTTGAACTAATGTTGACTGAAATAAATATGTTATTTTGGAGGTTATGACTTATAACATGTGTAGGACACTTTACAAAAAGTCTTGTTCTATGGTTATCTTCTGTCAGATAATCTGACAGTAACTTGTTTCGACAAACGTGCAATATTTTCTTTTTAACCTGTCAAAACAAACAATCCATTTGAGCCGGTATCGAGCGAAATCGAGACTTACGCTAAACTAATTAGTGAAATGAGATTTCCTTTGAACTCTAGAATCTTCCTTGGTTTAGTTCTTACTTCTTTTCGCCGCCCGATATCCGCAGCCTGCAACAATAAAATGTCCAGGACGGAAGGCGAATGTAATATTAAAGGTGAGATGTGAAATTAAATATTCTAGTGTTACTTCTTCAAGAAAACCCGCAGATTATGCAGTTTGTATTCTTGCCTCATTGATTTTATTATTTGTTTAATATTTTGGTTACTTAATTTGATATTTAGCGAGATCATTATTAGACAGGCCGGAATCCCCCGCGTCTCCTCCATCATCACCAGAATTTTGCGAAAAAGAGAGCGATATTGGTAAGTTTTTTTTCTCCTTATCATTTCGTATTGTCTTGTACAAATAATGTTATTAGACATATTTATAGCATCATTTCAAGGGTTTGCGCTACACACCAAGAGTGGCAGATTTGTCTCCTGGTGGCACCAGTGCTTGGCTATTAGGATGTGCACTTTCTTTGTGCCCAAACAACCAGGTTTCAATCTCTGATCTGCATATTAACAGCTATCATTTAATTGTATTTTAGCGAGACAATTGGAACTTCTCGTTTACACATAACATAGTCTAAAGATATCTAATAGTAAACTTTATTTCAGGGGTGCATTCTATTGCTTATGTCACTGTTCCGAGCGATGAAGTAGGCAAGATTCTTGGACGTAAATTAGTTGAACATAAGCTGGCCGCTTGTGTCAACATTGTTCCTAAAATAATCTCCATTTATGAATGGAAAGGAGAAATTAACGAGGACAATGAGGCATGTATAAATCACTTTGTTCATTCTTATATTTTAAGGTAGTCTGCTGTATCCATTACAGTGTAACAAAATTTAGATGTATGAATTCAAACAAGATTCCTAAGTATCTGTCAGTGTCTAGGCATTTATATAGGGATGTGCTAGAGAGACAGCCTTCAACAATAATTGAAAGGAAAGTATGAGAAGAACCGTAGAACATTTACGCTGTAAATTAATATTGCAGGCTCTCTTGATGATTAAAACCAGGACATCCCGGGTGGATGAGCTCATCACGTTTGTAAAGGAGAACCATCCCTATGATGTCTGTGAAGTGATAACAGTCCCCATAGATAACGGAAACCCAGCTTACTTAAAGTGGATCAGCGACACAGTTCCCTCAAAGAAATAAAAATGACTTGTATGCCATTTTACTATGGAGGTGTTCCCTGTTGCTTTTTGTGCTAACCACGATTTTTTTAAATCACCACAAAAACATAATAATATTGTTCATTTAACTCGTAAGCATGCATTGTCGTTTTTGTTAGTTTACTGTGTAAAAACTGAATAAATACATGTGAAGAGAATGGTGTATTTATAACATCCACTATGGAATATTGAATGACTTACAGGAGTTTGCTCAACAAAAAGTAGGTAAAAACACGTTTTATTGATTATCATGTTGTTGAGAAAATAATCCAGCATGGCAGTAATACTGACAGAATATTAATTGAGTAGCTTACGGGTTGAGTGATATTGTTTTGAAAATGAATAATTTCTTTGTCTGTTACAGCTTAGATATTATATTATTTTGTATTGGAAAATATAATTTACTATAAAATGCATTAAATTTTGTGTATTTTTACTTATCCTTTTTCCCTGAAAATGTCAGATTTTATTAGTTTCATGCACACTCACTCAGTGTGTCATAATAATTATGACACACTGAGTGAGTGTGCAAAAAATAAGTGGTTTCAACAATTGGCGATTATTGGTTCATGCAAAGTGAGTTTTATTACATACATACATAATATTAGTGTCAAACCACAAGTGATGGCTTTCTATGGAAAATAAATAGTTTTATATTTTGCTGTCTACAGACCATACAATTTCATCCGTACTAGCTAAAGTAACCACGTTGGAAGGCTCGACTGTCTGACCACCCTTTCCTTAACCAGTTGTGTGCTGACAACACCAGGCATTCGTCATTATCTTTTCAGGAGTTTTTATCCTTTAAAACCTATTTGCGTATTTAAATGAACCGTAATCGCTTGCCAACAAAATAATCAATCTAGAAATATTTTGCATTGCGTTAAGTTTGGTATAAGTAGAGTAATAAATATTTTATCCCTACATAAAACAAAAATCTGTCTTGAAAGTGACATTACTGTCTGTATTTACAGGAAAACCTCATGCAATTTTATTTTTATTTGAAAGGAAATTTATTCAGCCACACGAAAATACAATAAAACGACAAAATATCTTCACATCTCTTATGAACCTTTTTTTAGTGACATGAAGGAGAAAAAACCAATTCTCCAAATACAAGTAACTATTCCAGAAAAACCACTTATACCATTAACATACAATTTTGAAAAATACAAGAACACATTATCTGATATGATATTTTTGACAAAAACATAATTTTGTAAAAAACACAAGTGAGTTATTATGAAATTACAGTCAGCAAGGTACAACGGAAGTTGTACCTTGCGGGAATCTGAAATTCGAAAGGTTAAGCCAAGTTCCTTTTTCAATCCCTTTCCACATGTTTTTTTTAAATTGGTCGACCAAATCGAATAAGTCTGTAGGCAGCATTAGAAAGCCAACAATTTGTGGTGTGGCATTATATCAGTGATAGACAACCCGCAGCCCACGAGCTCATTTTGCTAAAAAAAATTGCAGTAATTCTGGTGAATAAAAGAAGAACCAAACTTTTCAAAAACGGTGGACAGGGAATAAATGTTTCATTGAATATTTACGAAATAAGGTTTGATATGTGAACAAGGCATTGAAGTGACAGTGGAATATAATCTGAATCGATACTATCAAACGAAACGTAAAGAATTTGACAAGAAGTGAAAGGAAAAATTTTGCAAACATAATAAAAGTTTTTAATAAGATCTTTCTCAGCTAAACAAAATACTTTTGGTAAATCGTCCACGCATCAACATAAGCACCAGAAGTGAGTTTTGATATTCCTCAGTGAATAGTCATTGATCAAATTTCTGGGTGCTGTGTTCAAAATATTAACAGTTTCCGTTCTGTTTATATGTGGCAAACTTTAGTCAAAAAGGTTGGCCAACAAATTTTTACTAGAAATCCTTGGCTTATTGAATATATTATTTTTAAGATTATGATATGGCATCTAAAGATTATTAGTTTATTATGGAATGCAATATTTTAGGTAGGTACCTAGTCAAATTTTTAGTTTAAAATATATACTCTTCCACTATCCGCAACACTTGTATCCTTTGCGGCCCTCTGTGATGGTCCATTTGAAAATAGATGAATTCTGCTAAAAGGGTTGCGTATCACTGCATTATATTATATAAAATAAAGTAATTTTGTTTTAACACCATATTTATTAATATTGTAGATGATCGTCAGGTTTGACTTGTACCCACGCTTCATGGGGCTGTGTTATATTGACAATGTCAGTGTGGTAAACTCTTGGCTGTGGGCAAATAAAATTAAAAAAATATAAATTCACATTGAATTTAAATAAAAATAATATATATATACACAATATATTTGTATTCCAGAGTGAAAGATACCTTCAGTTTTGTCCAGGAGAATCCGTTTAGAATCAAAACATCACTTGGAATGGGCTTAGCTATGTTTGGTGACCAGATCTGAATAGCCCATAATCCGTCAGCCTCACACCCATGCCATAATTCAACTGGCTCTGGGCAGTTGGAATTGTGCAATCACAAAAAAATCGTACAGCATTTAAACAAGAATATCCCGTGTTAATACATACATAAATAAAATAAAACAGTTTAAAAATTAGCATTTTAATTTGTAATAAATAATTGTTGGATTTTTAATGCAGTTTCAGCCTTGAAATTCAATAACTCATTCCTAGAGGGAAATACAGTAATATAAGGAAAAGTTTTAATTTGTCATATTGGTATCATAAGTGAGAATATAGAAAATTCTAAATGTACAATCATCTTAACAACAGAGTATACATTATTTATAAATATAATATAGGACCGCAGTTACAAGGGTCAAAAGGTTCCTACATTCGTAATATAAATATTATGATTAGAAAAATACACATTTAAATGTAAATAGAGCAAGTTCCAAAAGTGAGTGGCAATGCTAATAAATAAATTAGTCCAACATTTTCAATCAAATTTCATTTGGCTTATTAATTTCATTTGCTTCATTAAAAACCTAGAGTTATCATTATATTTCATAACATAATTTGGGAGCGACTGTACAATGCTATATAAAATAGCCCTTACCTATGACTTCATTTACAAACTAGAATTTTTCAAAGACTCCTCTTGGATTCATTAAATTCAATGGAAATGTTGCGTTGTATGGAATTATTTACAATGAACCAAAAGTGAGAGTACTCAATGGCAGACTTTATACTACAGACCAGTGATGTGATTTCTGGGGAAAAATAAACAATATGAAAATATTATTACAATATCTTTTCATAAATCTACTTCATTTTTGTTTGGATAAAAATACGTATTTTCAGACACTTTGCAGCAATGTTTTTTAGATTACCAGTACTCATATTAAAACAATTAAGTTTACTAGCACTGACAACTGAAAAAGATCAATGTTCGTGTATTATCGTAACTTTGTTTAAAAAAACGGTAGATTACGTTCGTTCTCTGAATGTGGGAAATTTCAGGGGAAACTTTGCACCTCGGAGGAAAAAAGTTTGGTATCACATCACTGCTACAGACATTCAATGGCAGAAGACCTCGTCCTCATCACATGAAGCAGCACGAGCCCTCGCATCGGCCCCGCTGCTCCCGGGCCGACTCTCACCCGCCTGCTTCTCTGCAACCCAAAATAACCATCATCAGAAATTGCAGTCATCACAACGGCAGACATTTATTTACACATTGTCTTACTACTACTGAAGAAAATGACACTTGAAATTCTAAGTGATTTCATTTAAATATTAAAGTTTATTATAATTGGCATATTAGTAACAGTGAGTACAACATATTGTTGGCTTGCTTTGAAACCACATTTTAGACCATTTAAAAAATACAATGCATAATTTTTCGTTTGTGTTTAACACATTGATATTGAGTATTTTAACAGTTGTCAGCGGGATGAATAATGATCACTGTGTTAAGTCAAAATTCATCACCATTTGAATAGTACATTCCGAAGTATTAAGATTTGATTCAAGGATGCCGCTTGAAAACACACGTTTGCAACTTTTTTATGAGAATTATAAATTTTATAGGTATGCTTCAGTAAATTGAAATCAACTTATTTATGTCAAACAATTCTATTTGACTATTTTGTTAAGTTCACAGCAAGCCAAGGATATATTGAGAAAACAAGGGAAATCAATAAGATTGGTTATATCTCTGAACAAGTGAAAGCAAAAATCATAAGCAGTGATTGACTAAATTTTAAGCAAACATAAAGTGAATGCACTTGTAAATCTGGGCTAATAATCTGAAAAATGTTTTGGTTGATTTATTTTAATAAAGCAGTTGTTTTTTGCTATTTTAAACATGCAGAAAAATACCAGACCCGTGTTTTTGTTGTCCAAACAAAAATTCAAGAAAAAACAGAAACGTCAAGAACCATGCAAGAATATAAAAATTGGCAACAAATAAACAAATTTGCCTAATAAATAATGCAGAATTATAAAAAAATTGTTAACATCTTTTACTAAAAATAACATATTATTTGAGTTTGTGTAAAGTATTGGTTATGCGGGAGGGGTGAATTTAAAAAAACGTTATGTCCAATAAACAATATGATGAAAAGTCATGCTTGTGCTAAAGAAATAGATATTTTATTTCTTCCACTACAAAATTCTAAAGTTAGGGGTGTAATATAAGAAGGCGTACCGTAAATTCACCATTCAATCCATGGTACACCAATTGTTATGGAGATTTAACTTGATTTATTCATGATAAACAGTTTTTAAGTTTTTTTTCAATTATGTAATTCCAATTTGTTGACAGCACAATTTGATCAGTTGTTATTTTTATATTTTGATAGAAAGCAATCACTTGAACAAGATACTGTCTGATCTCTGAAACTTGGTTACAAGCGAAAACAGTGGTTTCAAATACAGGTATTTTTTAGAACAGGTTCAGTTGTATCATCAGAGTTCTCCATTTTTCTTGTAGAATCCGCTTTTTCAAGGTTGACACGGCTTGCAGTATGTTTGTCCATGAAATTGGTAATGATTTTAAAATAAATGGGCGTTTTTTTGTCTAAAATAAGTGAAATAAACCATTATTTCTCAGTGCATTATGAAAATAAATATATAAAAGTAAAGGGAAATTAAGAGGGTTAAAAAATACACCTTATACAAATGGTTTTAAGTTTATTATATACAATAACTATAATTCTTCAACCTTCAGATTAGAATTGATAGTCTCTATGTAAAGGCCAAGTTGACTGAATATCTACAGATAAATATTACCTCTAAACGCCAGTACGCCGGCAGAAGCTTGCCACTCAAACATTATATTAACGGTACCTATGTAAAGAAGTCTGTCTGCAAATTAGTTACTTTATAGGAAATTTTTTAAAAATATCATAATGTAAATTTATCAAAACATGAGATAAACCTACAAAAAATAACTTCTTTACTTCTGTAAAGTAACAGATTTGCAGATAATCATTGTTACTTTACCTAGGGGATGACTTTATTGGAATACATGAATTATTATAAATTGTATCGATAAATCTAAATAAAATATTTTGCAATAATCTTATGAAACAGTCTTATGTTTATTAGAGAAAAATATCATTAGTAATAAATTAATTTAAGGCTAAGAGAAATAGCTTATAAGATTAATAAAATAACTTGGAAATGATTCAATGAATTTTTGCCTATCGCCAATAATATTATTTCCATAATTTTCATTTAAAATGCTTATAAGACAAGATTTACAATGCAGAGAGCACCATGATAATCAAATATTGAAAAAATATTTTGTGTCAAATTATTTACACCCACTAGAAAAACAGCCAAGAAAAAATGCTTATTGCCCAATGAGAATTTGAACGTTATTCAGGCAGCGGCTCTAAACCACCGAGTCATAGATGCACACCTGCAGTGAATAACCAATAGGTGTGTACATGCAAAATAACATGTTATTCACACTACATCACAATGCTCTCTGCATTCTAAATCTTATTGTGTAAACATTTCAAAGTTAATTTACAATGATGAACAACTAAACATGTCAATATTACACAACAAAGTGGGAAGTCAATTCCCAACACCATTTAGAAGCGATATAGTGTGTGTTATATGTTTCTTTGCAATAGATAAAGATGGAAGCATCTAGTGGTGCAAATACAAAACAGTAAAAATATGTAATGCACTTATTGTTTATTCACAGTCCTCCTACGTGTTTTGTCGATAACTCAGGGGCTTAAAGCTGCCGCCTGGATAGCATTTTTTTCTCGTGTGTTTTTTTCATGGGAATATGTAATTGTATAATAAGTATTCTTTTAATATTATAATATTATTATTATTACTTTTTTCATATTCCAATGGGCATTAGTATTCAATCATAACAGTTCAATAATTCTGGTATTTAATAATTATTGTTTAGGGCAAATTCCATTACTTTTGTTATCCTTAATAAATAACATACTTTGAACAATGAATAATACAAATTTGGTACAGTAAATACTTGTAAATAGGAAAAAGCGTATAATAATAATATGTCAAACATAAATGCTAAGACATGAGCATAGAAATATGGTGTTAATTGAGATAATTATACATAATCTATACTTATATATGTATGTATTAATGACCAACTTACAGACAGCGACATTATTTTTACTATGTTCACTGTAATGTCGAAATATAAAAATCAATTAAAATGGGTAGCACCAATCATTTAAACTATCCAACTTAATATTCAACTCAGGTAAGTAGATTTAAAAATGGTGATAACCGTGAATAGATCCTAGGATATTTTACATTATGTGGGATTTATTTTCTAATGATGTTAATGAATACGGCAAACATAGAAAATTATAAGCTATTCAATTATAATTATGCATGTAGTCGTAAATTTGATTCTTTACAATTATTTTAATTTACAAACACCGGTGGTTCACTTTATATTTATGTAACTAAAATGATTTTTTCAAGAGTAAGTTAAAAGGAAAAAAACTTTTTTAAATTTTGTCAACATTATGTTAATTACGTAGGGCTCACATAAAGTAAGTTATCTGCAAATCTGTTACTTTACAGGAGCCAACTCAAGTATATTTTATTCGTAGCTTTTTCATAAAATATCATGAAAACTTAAAATTTATAACTAATATTGCATATTCTTAAATTTGATAATTTTTCAAGAAAATTTGTGACAACTACAAAGAAAATAAAATTTTATGTTGGCTTTTGTAAAGTAACAAATTTGTAAGTAACTAACTTTAGGTGGGTTGTGCAAAAAATGTATGTATTTTAAGTCAATTGATTAGTTGTCCTTTATGATGTTAAAAGAGAATTTAAAAAAATAACCAACATAACCACTGCATTGATATTGGCTTTAAAAATCTTAAATTTTTATGATTTCAGAACGGCTTATAAATTCACTAATAATTATGAATGTTTAAATACAGTAAAACCTCTTTATATTTTTTTCAAAGGAACCATTAAAAAATGTGTAAAACTGAGGAAAATGTAAAAGTGGTGAAATGAAAAATGTATGTAAATACAATTTTCGATCAAAATAAAAAGCATTAATATGAATACTATACTGTAAAACTACATTCATTTGAAATGCACAAAACATTAAAAAAACTTTTTTTTTTAAATCATATATTGGGGGAAATATTTGTATGAGAATTGGAATGAGATGGAACCTTGTATTTTTAGCGTAAAAAGCGAGAAATAAGAGAAACGCAAAACCGAAATTTTACTGTAGTAGAATTTTATTGTGAAAATATAAATGTGTCTTAAAATAACACCGTTAACCATAAGCGAGTTTCAGTATGTCTAGGATTGAATACTTTGTACACAACTTATCAATAATTCATAGTTACAATATTGGAATAATTGATTTTTAAAATGAAGTCCTAATTACCCTATTTCATTAAAACAATATTATTATGAACTTAAATGGAATTATCTTGAGCATGACTTTTTTTTATGAACTTGAATAAGACACAAATCTTATTTTGAAGATCTTCATAAATGTTTCATTGAGAACATCATTTTGTCGTTCAATCGGTAATATCTGTTAAGTGACACTTTTTAAATTGTTTAATTCAACTTACACATCAATGCAAAATTATTCATTTTTGTCATCCAAGTACTTAAACCACATAACAGAAAATACGAAACGAGTGTACAAATTTACAGATTTTTCAGCCAGAAGCAATGTTTTGAAAATCAGATCATTTATCAAATTTTACTGACACAATGACGATTTGTAAAATTTGAACAACAAACCTTATTATATTACTTTATCAAAGTATCTGGTAGGATCACTAATACTGTATTACTCATACTTGGTTTTAACATTACGAGAAATTTTGTTGTATAATTTATTTTAAAATTGGTTGTTTATTTATTTGGTAACTTGTTTACGAAAATTTCTCATCTTAAATCTAGAAATCTATTAAAAAATTGTAAGATTTATGTATTTAAATAGAAATAGATAGATAGAGTTACAATAAGAATATTGCATGACACGAAAGAATATGAGAAAAATGGTGGATGAATAATGGAATTTAGTATATTTATTTGGCATTACACAAGGCTAGCTAATGATCACGCAAACAAAAGAAAAAACACAGAACCAATTCAACCACTCGCTTAAATGCCAGAAGTCGTGTTAAGGCAAATCCAGCGAGATCAAAATATACACAAATTTGGAAACTAAAAAGGAGATAGGCCAAACAGACAAATAAAATGTAATAAATCCAATTTAGTAACAAGCAGCCAACGACACCACCACCAAATAATTATCACGCCCAACAAACATACGTAAAACCATCTTCTCATCTGTTAGTCATTGATGTTGAGTTGGAAAACCAAAAACAACAGAACATACTAGCAAATCTAGAATCAAACCCAACAGAATGCTTTCATTAATGAATCCCAACAACAATCTTCGATCAACAGACTCCTACTGAACTTGAAACATTAATGAAGCCTTCCCGCATTCTGATTGGTGCAATTATTTAATGATAAGTAAGTACAGAATAGAATGGAAACAGATGACAGCTTCACATTTGGCGCATCAGGAAGACAAGAGACAGAAGTAGTTGCTGAGATGAACGTGTACATGACAAGACAATGGTCAACCAACGACCTCTGCATGCCGTCCAGCGATGAGACAAGGACTCCTGTGCGAACTTCATACAGTACGTATCGGTTAAAGTGACAAAGATGGGACTGCAACCTTTTATGGCATTATTGGAATCATTCTATAGCCAAGGTACATCTTCTGTTAGTAATTTCTCAGGTAGCGAAGGTATGGTATTATTATTTTATTTCATTAGTGATGTATCGATTCTTACGTTGACTGATTATTCAAATAATCGTACAAAATTACGGTCACATTTATGGAAAATAAAATCAATTTGAATCATTGAGTGAAAAAAATAGCCATAACAATGATATGAAATTATTAATAGGAAAGGCAAAGTATATTATTTTGCATTATTCGTATCATTATTATTGCTGGTAAAATCACTTGTCTTGCTTCAAAGACATTATTGAATAGCTAACAATTTCTAAGATCACTTTAAATTGCTTAAATTTCGTTAAAAAATTAATAAAAGTTTACCGTTTTACTTTAAATCGTCAGATTGCAGTGTAATTAAACTGTGTATAAATAAGTTAATAAAATTCACACCGTTTCTAGGGATCAATTAACATATATCTGACCCGACTCCTAAGGGTTAAAAGGGTAATCGGTGCCTATATCTTTAAAAATCACTTTAACCGAGTTGTGCCGCATAGAAAGTCAGATAGATCACAGCACGCAAGCGGCGAACACGGCCATTACTCGTCATGGCACGTCCGAGTCTTGGGGCGCACCCGTGTAAATGGCCTGGCGGTAACTGTACCTGGTGGTGTTGGGGGGCGGGTTGCGGTCCGGCAGGGGCGGAGGGCGCAGCGGTGCGAGGGGCTCGGGCCCGGCCGGGGGCGCCTCGGCCCCTTCCTCCATCTCGCCCATGAGCCCTGCGTTGTTGCCCGCCGCCATAGCCACAGCGCCTTCCATGCCCCACTGAGATACGCGCGAGCGGATCAGGTAGGCGTATGTTCGGTATCTCTTCAGCTGTAATCAAGTCACATAAATGAGGACTTATTCACTACATGTTACATTTGGAGTAGGTACTGCCTAGAAATACTTTGTCATTTTGAAACTATTCTATTAATTTTATTAATCAAAAGAAATAGTTTAATTAGCTTCGACTGGTGAATTATTGTTGGGAAAACACAGTTGAGGGAATATGGGTAAAGAAACAGTAGACTTATAAATTGGTTGATGATTAGAGAAACGTTTTGTGAAAAATTACATTTAATTTTTTTATGTGAATACCACGCAGTGGTGATTTTTTCTAAAGAGCGGTTATGCAGTGAACTCTCATAAAAAATAAAACAAACTTGTAGTATTTTATCACAATTTAAATTCAATGTAATGTTTAATCCAAGCAAAGGGTCTTTTTTGCTCTTTTAATCTCCGATAGAACTCCCACTGAGATAGGATACAAACCGCCACTGGATTGGGAGTAGGAAAATAAAGTTTTTGAGGGGATACGGATAGGCTGATAAATTGGTTAGAAGTTAAAGTAATACATTGTGGAAATGATTTAATAATAGTAATTTGAGGAAAATAAACAGGAAATCAAGAAAATGGGCATTATTATTTTAATCATAAAAACAATGTACGCAAATACACAAAAATATAAACAAAGAGATGATTTTCATTTTATACATATTGTTGTCATCTTTTTTTTTTTTAAGAAAGACAAACATTCCCGGGCTATGAACTCCTCCTACCATTATAATAAGCGGAAAATGTTGCTTCTGCAATGATGGAGAACTTAGCTAGCAGAGGAATGAAACCAATTCACAAACAAGGAATCCAACGCATTTATCAATAAGGCTACTAACCGGTCAGTTTGAATATTTAAAAGATTACTATGTTTTCAAATCATATCTTCCAAATAATACTATTAGTCAAAATACATAAAATTATAAAGCAGACTTGGGTGGGTCTTACCTCGCTTTGAAGATAGGCCTCCTTCTCTCTATTGTGGTGAGAGGAACCAGGCTGCCGGGGTTGTTTCAATTCCACTTCGATTCTTTCACAACGCTCTTCGTGGTCTCGTAATTGCTCACGCTGGGAACCAGACAACGGAAAAGACAATAAATAATCATTAGGAAGGAATTGCATAAGTATATTTGTATGCATAAACCTGCCAACTTTACTCATTTTGTTAAACATTTTTGACATTTCTGCAGCTGTCTAAATTTTTTCAACATACTGGGCTAGCAAGGGAGATTAACTGCTTCAGGTGTCAATTAGTTCAGCTGTTATTCAATGATCATTTACGTTGCAGATAACTCTAATGAAGTTAGGTAATATAAATTTAGTGGGAAACTTATCGGAATACTAATGAAACTCAAAGAAATAGTCCTTTATACTAACTTTGAATGACATTATTTAATGCAATGTACTTACCATACAGAAACTAAAATTGACAATTATTGTTGCTATTTAAAAGGATAAAACGATTTTCATCTATCAATTATTAGGTTACGTTATGTCCAAATACGTAAGGTTATGTGAAGTTAGGTTAGATGAGGTGAGTGAGGTGAGATTGAGAGATTTCATTCCTGGCAACCTGGGCTTTTATTATCGTGGTTATTCCATTTACAAGTAGGTTTAAAAATTTCTGTTCTGAGACGGGTAGCAATAATCTTTAGTATTTTATATAAAAAAAAAGTAAAAATACATCAAGAAAAAAAATTATAAAAAGGAAAGGTCAAATATGCATTTACAATAATTGATTAGGTATTTAAACCAAATTATAGTTTTATAAAATATGTACATGAAAAAATATGCGTAATAAATAAAAGATTAATAAGAGTTGGGTAGTAGCTTAGAAATGCAAGTTAGTTTAACAGTGGATATATAACATAATAATGATACTGACCAGAGTGAGCTTGGTATGAGAGCAGGGAAGAAGAGGCCTTTGAAACTTCCTCTGCGAACCAACTCCGCCGGCGAGAGGTTGAGCAGAAAACGACGCACAAACAAAGTTGATTGTGTCAATCCAAGACTGGAGCTCTTTTGAATCACTGCAATAATAAAGTCATTCAAATAATGTATATTCCTCTTTGTCAAATAATACGGTGTCACTTTTGGTTGTCTACAAACATTTACCTTGTTTGGAAAAGATATTCAGCCTGATCAGCCGTTTGCAACCTGAATACATGTTGCTTTTTGGTATAGTCAGTCGCTTTAGTTGCCAGTCCATGGTGTATTCTGAAAGATACAAATAAAACATTAAAGCATGCTCCTAGCACTTGGGATTGAATAATACATTTAATTTAATCTGTTTTAAGTGTTTAGATTGTCCAGGGAGGTTTCCACTGTGAAGTACACACATTAAGACGTAAAGATATAAAAATTGTGATAGAAAAACTTTACAACTGACTTTCAGAAAGCATCCTAAAAAGTGTAAATTTATGAAAAACATTAATTACTGTATTTAATCAATTTTTTTTTTTTTTTGATACAGAAGCGTGAATATGTATTGAACAGTAATGGGTTAAAAAGCGTGTAGTTTCTACCTTATTGCATTGTGCAGATTGTCCGACATTTGATTTTTTCTAAATCCATGCTCGTCTTTGTGTAAATACAGAATCAAGTCCCTAAGAGTGCAGTAGAACATTTTCCAGCCTCGCTTGCCAAACGGCGCTGTAAATAAAACGTTCAGCTTTAGTTCCTCTCATCGGGACAAACAAAATCAGATAAAGATATCTTAACTCCTAGAAAACAGCCCAACATTTTGTGAATATTTCAAGGTCACAAGTAATATTTACATTTCTATAGTGACTTCAATGACATAGTTTTTAATTACTATGATATTTTTCTGGAGAGCAATGAAAATACACTACACAATGCAGTATATTGTAAGTTAAGCATAGTTTTTTTTTAACTGCATATAAAAGTTGGCCCTAGACAAGGGGATAATGTAAACAGAGTAAGATAAACTTTGCCTTTGCAAATCTGCTTTTCTGGGAAAAAAGCAAATGGCATTTAAAAAATTATACTTAATATTTTGCACGGCATGGCCTTCATAGCGTGGAGGTTTATGCTGAAAAATATTGAGTTCTACAGATTAAACACTACTAAGCCCGTAAGTAAATTTAAAAAAACTTTTATGTAATTAAAAATTAAATGTTTATATTTTAACCAATGTTTCTATAAACTAGGAATAAACAATTGATTTTTAATTTAAATAAGAAGATATTTAGTTTTAAACCTGTTAATTAATGTACATATTCTACTAGTTTCGGTTGGACCTAACCATCTTCAGGACAAGACAGTATAATATGGACTAAATTATACTGTCTTATCCTGAAAAAGGTTGAGTCTAGTAGATATATATGTACAACGAAACTCTCGTATAAGGTTTTCCAAGAAATCGGAAAAAAACCTTACATGTGGGATAAATTAGGCCATTTTTCAATTTCAATCTTCAAGGGACCGAAAAACTTAAGCATGAAAACTTGGTAAGTGGGTTTAACTGAGTATTAAAAAAGTGGTGTAAAAACTAAATATGTTCTTATTCAAATTATAATGTCAAGCCACAAAGTGTTTGTTTATTTTTTACTTATGGGCTTAGTAGTATTTAGTCTAATAATAATAAATAAATTTGAATAATTTGTATAGCGCCTTTTTTGTGAAAAATCACCTCAAGGGTGCTGTACAAATCTTAATTTCTATGTAATATTAATTCCTAGTTTATATGAATATACAGCAACATACTCAATATTTTTCAGTATATTTTAACGTTATAATTATTACATTAGTGTTAGTTTACGGCGACAGAAATTTTGTTCTTCCTAGGAAAGGCAAAATGGCCAGCATGAAATCACTGAAGTTATTTCTCATACTCCAACAATTGTGCATAATAATAATTTTAAATAAATGTGATTTGAACTTTTGAATTTTGAAGATAAAAACTTGTGGCCTCAATTTAAAATAAAGAATAAAGAATTTCCCACATTAAAACATGATTAAAAAAAAGTTTTTTTCTTCCGGTTCATTAAAAAACCTTATAAGAGAGTTTCACTGTATATATATTATGTGTGGTAAAATTTGTGATATTGGAATACACAATACACTGCACTCATATCCAGATGTGAGGGTATTTTTGTCAGTTTTTATTATTAAAATTTATGTGTCGATAAAAAGTCAAACAAAAGTCAGTTGTAACGCAAGGTCACTATGACAGGCAGTAAAGATGCTCCAAGATACCCTGGTAGTATTATTAAATTCCATTATAATATTCAATGGCCAATTTCAGGTCACTTCATGACTTCCTGGAGCGTACAAAAATAATTTTGTTTTAAAAGCAGTTACAACCCTGTCATAGCAACCTTACGCGTAATCGCGATAGGTAGCTTACAAAATGTTTGCAAATAATGCCATGTTAAAATCTTGAGGGTTTACTTTTTTTTCCATTTTCCTCGAGGCAACACTTGCGCATGACGTATCCCTTCTTGTATTCCACGGCGTGGGTGCGGTCAGGCACGTCCAAGAAGGGGTTGGAGCCTACAGAGGGCCCCCGGGAGGCGGGGTGCGCCTCACTGCCACCCCACGGGGGGCCCTGACCTTCTAGGACTTCGCCCACTTCTACAGCTTCCGAATCACTGAAAATTAAAAAAAAATAGATTATGAAATAAACCCTTTGTCTTTTGTAAAAATAGGAGAAAACTGAAATGTGTAAAAAAAGTCGTAGCAAAGCTTCATCAAACTGTGCTTTTCAGTAGATTATAGACTAGAGGTTAAGATTTAACCTTGACCGGCACTGAACATTTATTTAAAAGTAAAATAATAACAAAGTCATTTTGAATATTATGTCAGAATTATCATATTATGAGAAGAATGGAGTAAAACTCTGGATTAGTAAAATAAATAATATTTTAATGATTTTAATAATACCAATTTTTTAAGTTTATTTAAAAAAAATAGTGGAATAAAGTTAAAATTTAGTATTATTAAAATCATTAAAATGAACTCCCGAATTAACAGTTTCAAAATTAGAAATAATATTTTATAACAAATTAATGGAAAGGGAAGTAAAATTTTAATATTTATTAACTTTCCCTGGAATGCAATAAAAAGGACAAGGATTTTTTTTATCTTACAGTGCCCATTCCAAAGGATGACTCTTGATGGCATGGTACAGAGCCTTGAGGACTTCTCTGGGGAAGTTGGCGCCATCATTCAGATCTGCCAGATTTTCTATAAATTCCGCGCAAGTCATTTTCCTGCCTGCACTTTGGCCATGTAAGTCTGTGTTCAGCAACATTATTGCACAAGTCAGTGTGTGAACAGCATCTGTGGACAGAAAATAATAACATTTAGTACATAAATCTCAAGTAAATTTACTTGTTAGCAAAAACTCTTCTTCGTGTCATTGCCACTCTTATCTATACTATACTAACCAGTGGCGGCTCGTGACTTTTTAGTGTGCTAGAGTGCTAAGATTGAAAAAAAACGTCATGATTGATGTTTTTGTGGCCGAAAATGAATTTAAAAAAATACATATGTAAATATATATTGTATGAAGATTTTCAAGATTTTTCAGTTTGGGGGGGTCATTGACCCACCAAAACTGAAAAATCTTCATACAAAATATGTATATTTTTTAATAAAATAAAAATCATTTTTGTCTACAACAACATCAAAAACGTCGTATTTTTCAATCTCAGCACTCTAGCAACCTAAAAAGTCACGAGCCGCCTCTGATACTAATTCTGTTTGCAAACTTGTTACCTCTCAGGGCCCAACAATACCTAAAGTTATTTATTTCACTGTTTTGTCAAACAATCCTAAAAAGGTGCTATTTAAAACTGTCATTTGAATTGCAGATAGGGTACTCTACATAAGCTGCGCCAAAATGATTCAACTACCATTAAAATTAGATTTAGACTTTGAAACATGGCTAACAACCATATTAATTTGAATGATCAATCATTTTGCATTATATACCTTGTGAGTTAAAAGTGCCAGGGTTGCAGTCTAAGTATCTCCGGGAGAAGTGCACCAGCACCCGCTCCCCCTCCTGAGTTCTCCCCGTCAGACAGAACTGTCTGAGGAACTTGCGCAGGGCTCCGTCCAAGGTGTCCTTGTCAAAGTTAAAGTACCGTAAGTATTCCTCTGCCACGACGCGAGAGAAATCATTACTGGAAATACAAAAATCCTTAATGTTATCGATTCACTGAAGATCGAATTTTACATAATAATAACAGTGAACTTATATAGCGCAGTTACACTTTGGGCAAGAGGTAATTATTGTATTATGTGCAATCAAAATATGTAGAAATAGAAATAAACACATACATATAGCCCATCATATAGATACTAGAGTCAGGTGCATCATTACACAATCCAAATGAAAATTGATGATCATTATATACTTTTGACAATTGCAACAACAACCTCGGTGACAGCTGTTCATTTTCGTTTTAGCTCTCTCAAAATTAATTAAAAACACATTCTTCAAAGTTTTTTCTGTGCCCTAAAAAGATGTTGTTTAATCCATGCATCAATTATTAAATTACAAAATTATTATTGTCAAACGGTAGATAATCTAGAAAAATTTAGATATTATATTTTAACGACAAATGGAAAACACCAATGTAAAGGAGTTGATGTTTTAGAAGAGCACTAGTTTAAATTAATATTTATGGTATTCCCAAAATATTGGTAACTAACCATCACGCCGTTTCTCCACAGGGGTAGCCAGAGAGGACGGACCGCCATACAACTCTGTCTTGGCATACACTCCTTGTTTCATTCACATTCATACATCGTCTCATGCATACTGACTGTTATTCTGACTCTTCCATTGGCCCGATTCAAGTATTTGATGACATCCCCGACTTCTTCTTCCATTCACTTTCGCATCATATATTCATTTCACACTCCTTTCTTCGTTCATTCGCTCTACATGCCCAAACCATCTAAGTGTCCCTTTCTTGATCCTATTCATTACCCTTACATCAGCAGTTAATTAGTACAACCTTAATAATCACAAGGGAATTTGAACACTTTAAACATTGGAAGAATTATCACTATTATTTGTTGAAAGTTTTGCTGTAACCTGTCTTTCTGTAATATGTTACACTTGTGAGAAAGAAGTAGAGATCACAACGGAGCTATCAGCGATATGTTTTTATCAATTACTTTTTGCTAAGATGCCTGGAAACATCGGACTTCTTGAAGCCGCCGAGCCCGTAGAGACGCTTGGCGAGGCGGATGGCGGAGGGTATGTCCACCGCCTTGGGGCTGTAGTGGAACGAGTGCAGCGAATCTGCATCCGCCTCGGAGCACGCGCCCTCGGGGGAGGAACACGCAGAGCCCACGCACATTTCTTCATCTCGCAATTCCTGGAATAGCACATAATATTAGTATTATGAACGACGATAAATAACCGATTGTCTATCATAATTTGCTTATATTGAACTAGTCTCATGAGTGATGATGTACCTTAAATGACAACTGTCCTAAGGAACGTTGATAATTAATAATTATAATAATACCTACCTAATTTCAATGGCACCATTTTTTTTTTAAATCACCTCAATAGCACTATACAGACTATCAACATTGTAGGCACAATGAGAATCTTTGACCCCAGTCATACCTTTATGAGCAGCCAGTTTATTTATAAAAAAATATTTATGTAACATTTAAATACATTTTTTTGATATTTTGATACGATACTTATATTTTGAATTTTGACATACTTACATACATCGAACTAAACCATTTAAAATTACTTATTGGGCCAAAAAAACAATCACAATTATTATTATGTATTTTTTATAAATGTGCAAGGCACATTTGTGGGGCTTTCGCAAAAAAAAACATAATTTCCTAAATGAACTTCTAAGTATTAAATTATGTAAATAATGAGAAAAAAATAACTTACGTGATAACCATGAGATTCAGGAGTGTGTTGGCCTGCATCCCCATTCTGAGTGTTCCCTTTACTGTTTGGATTATTCCTCCCAGCGGAAGGACTATCTCCATTTGTCATCCTGTCCTGCTTGTCAGGTCCCTTCACCCGAATCACTATCCTATGATCCTGGCTGTCGGAATTATCACTGTTCTGCCTACTATTGCTTTCCAGAGTGGGGTTAGAACTTGTCATGTACGGCGGATTCCCACCTTGGCCGCACTTGACGCTTTTGTTGCAAGGTTCGGACACGAGGATGGTGGAATCTGAATCGCTAGGGTCTGAGACCTCCATGCATTCTCGTCCGTTGAATAAGTCCACTCCTTGTTCTTGGTGGGCGGGGCTGGAGATGTTGGAGACAGCTTCTGAGATGCTGTGCTGCTGGTTGAGGGCGATAGGGGGATGCTTGGAGGGGTCGGGTGGTGTCCGACTCGAGATGGAGGCGCTTGACATCACCGAGCTTGACACGCTTGTGGGAGAAGCGGGGGAAAGAGATCTGTGTGATTAAATAAATGTATTTGAACATCGAGACAGAGAAAACAAAGTGATCAATCTTTCATTCATGTTATGACTTTACAAAATGAATACATGCGGAAACACGCCTGATCTGATATTACATATCGGTGGTCTTAGGTCAATATATGATAAGTGCGAAATTAATAATTTTGTGATAAGTGCATTATTTCATTAAGTTTTGTTACCTTTGTCCTTTATTCATTTGATTTACAATGATAACTCGCTTATACACAAATAATCCATCAAACCAAGTAAAACTTATTTTTAGATTCACAAGAACAATTTATTGAAAGTGTGAAACTGTTCTTTTGAGAAATGGAATTTTTGCACTTTATCATATTTTTACTTAAGATCATAGATATTAGAGTAATACATTCATACCAAAGGAGAAGATAATTAACAAGCAGAGTACAATAATCATTGCTTTTTATTACAAACAACATGGTGTGAAGATAAAGGGGTGTGTTTGTAAAATACCTTTGAGGGGAGATTCCTTCTGAAACAGAAGTAGAATTCGATGTGGCAGTAGTGGAGCTTGAGCCATTATATTGAGAAGTGTTCTTCTCGGAGGAACTAGAAACTGGAGCATTATAGGTCCAAACAATTCTGAAACGCCGTTAAAAACAATATTAATATCAATTCAAAAAAGAAATTTACTATCAATTCTATAAAAAGCAATGTTTGCAGTTAGTGTCAATCATACTTGTTTTATTTGCTGTTGTTTTCCTTAACTCAATTTATATCCAACAGAATAATGAGACTAATAAGGTTTCAATAAAATCTCATCAATTCATCATTTTTGTTGCCATTGTCAATTCTTAATTTGTATTTTTATTTATTTAATAATATGTGCCCCCATTGTGCTTTTACTTCACCTCAATAAAAAACACCACATGGTAAATAGAACAAAATAGTTGACAAGATAAAGTTCATCGAGTAGAGATGAATAGAGAGATTAAGGTTAGGGTGTTTCAAACTCCATCAAATCAAAATTTCAAAAAGATCAAAAGCTGAAACAGACCGAGAATCGGTGCTTAACGGGAACCGTTCAAATGTCAAAAATTCAAAATGGCACTTATCTTCGATTTGATCAAATATGATAAAGTTTGAAACACCCCAACCTAAAAGAGAAAGGAAATGATGATGTCAATAAGGTATAAATAAGAATTAGAATGTGGTCAACCTGTCGGTGGGGTGCGTGGCGGGTTGTCGGCCGGAAGAGTTGCCGAGCGAGTCAGGCCGTGTGTCCAGCAGGGTGTTGAGGGAAGAGGTTACATCGTCGTCGTCAATGTCAATGGCCACAGCGCTCATGGAGGACTCCTTCTGAAACTGAAGCGTCGTAAACATTCTAACAGCGGTAGCAATCAAGCAGGAAGAAGGAGTTAAGCTTACAAATTAAGGAAACTTTATTCATAATCATGAGTTATGAGTCAAACATGTTATCTTATCCCTTTTCACCAGATTTATAAAAGTAAATGTATAAAATAAACTCACCATATGAGTCGTATAGTTCCTATGTACGATAAGTCCAATATAATTCAAAATTTAAGTAAATATGAGGTTTTATTCTACCGGCTATTTACCATACTAATCAAATGTCAATAAGTTCCAAACGTACGTAAAATCTTACGAAAGGTGGGTTTTAAAATTACGATGAGTTTCAAACGGCGATAAATCCATGGTGCCGTTTGTTCCAAACGCCGATAAGTCCACCGCTTGTCCAGATAGCCAATGAGCGCGAAGCATTTCGCTAATTTCAACATGGCCGCTAAAGCACTTGTGAGGAGTGTTATTCTTTTAAAAAGTGTCTATCGTTTTATACATTTCTACAGCTAAATAATGTCCGATCTTACCAAAAATGTCATTCAAGTGACTGGAAATACATCAAGGAAACGAGTTATCAATAAGGAATCTTGGAAAAAAGAATGTGGATAGTCGTAAAAAGCTAATGAAAAAATCTGCTATTTTGAATGGATTTGTAAATCGAATGTCCGTCATTACTGGGTGCTCCCAAAAACTTCGCTCGTTTGTTTTTAATTATTTTTTAATTTTATTCGTTTTTTCACAATTGTTCTTATTGTCTATTTTTTAAATACCTGGGCGAGAGAAATAAAATTTCAATTGTTTAAATTTAATTAAAAAATTGAATTACGTAGGTATGGTTTTCATAATTTTAGTAAAATTAATTGACGTTTATTTATTTTTGAGAAAAAAACATTTTTTTATTAAATCTGTGGATATAAATATAAAGCAAACATGCGTTAACCTATTTAATCATAAAACCATCATTTAAAAAAAAAAACTTATTACAGAAAAAAAAATTCTAGGTACGCTCCGACAAACTTGCTCATTTCTCCGTTGTGCGAGCATAAAACGAAGACCTTTAAATGTGACACCTTTAAAATAGTAGATTTGATGGATATCCGTACAATTTTTTTTTATTTGAAAAAATGAAAAAAAATTATCAAGACAACTATATCATAAAATATTGTCATCTTGATAAATGCAAGCGCTGGCGTCCCAAAAAAACAGTTGGAATTAAAACAAGAGGCTTAAGTGTTAAACACACTCTACCGCAAAAGAGAACAATAGTTTGAGAATTTATTGTCATGTCTCCATTCTTTTTTTATATGACATTTTGTTTTATAATTTGGTTTTGTCAACTTCTTAAGGATGAAAATAAAAAGAATTTGTAAACACTAGTTTATTCCCATTTAATTTTTTCTTTGTAAATAAAAAAAAATAGAATCATTAAATATTTTCGTTTCTTATTCCTCGGTTTTAAAATGTATGTAATTTTTTTTTTTAAGCAAAGACTTTTATTTTTTGTTTTGATTTAACTAGCAAATCGATAAACCTTTTTGTGTATTTTTTCAAAGAACAATAGTTTGAGAATTTATTGAAATGAATACAGAATTTTTGTAATTATAAAATATCTCTATTTCCTTTATTTTATATATTTTGTCATATAATTTGGTTTGGTAAACTTTTTAAATACGAAAAAAAAAAATTTTGTAAACACTAGTTTACTCCCATTTCATTTTTCTTGGTAAATAATAAAAAAAAGAAACATTTAATATTTTCGTTTTGATTAAATCTTTTTTTTTTTTTTTGGTATTCCTATACTTGTCTACCACGTGTCGACCGTATTGAGAAACAAACACCGATAAGTCACGACTGGTGAGTTCCAATATACGTTAAATTTGACAGTTGGTTTCAAATGCCGATAAGTCCATTCTTATTTGCGTAATTACTCCTAAACTATTAAGAAATTAAATGCTTTATTTTATTATAAACATCCGTAGTCCAATAATAAAGCACACCAAATGCAATAAATATTAGGTTGTAATGAATATAAGTCATAATTGAAAAAAAATGGTTTGCCAACATTTCACCATAGTGGACTTACCGTAGATAGGAACTATACGACTCATATGTACTCACACGTGCATAGCAGTGTGTGAGTTCATTAATTCCAAAACTTAAATATGACAGAATTATAAATAAGAAATCTAAAAATAATTGAAGGGCCGTTGCATGAACTGATCGGACAAAAAGTGCTGAATGGAAATCGACATGTCAAAATGTCTCAAAATTGATGACATTTTCACAATTTTATGAATGATTGACAACAATATCGCCCATCACTATTTTATAATTATATGTCGACTGCCGTGCAGCACTTCAACATTAAATCGAGCCTCGAGAAAAATGAGTTCTGAAGAAAACACTTTCACAAATTTTACAATATCCATAAAGCAACTATGCTGTTCGAATTTCGACGAGAGACACAACATTCATATAATATTCGTTTTGAGCTTGCAACCTCTAGGTCCAGACTCGGGGATTTTATCACTATGACATAAAGAATAAAGTCAAAAATAGCTACTATACAGCTGTAGGAGAAAGTTATAATGAATACTACTACATTGTTATTTAGTTGAAGCAGCAGAAAGTTTTGTGCATCATGGAATGAGGGCATGTGAGGCTTAATGATTGATAGTATCTAGTTCACCTGGAGATGGTCCTCAGAGCGGCTGGTCCTGACGCAGCCCATGACCAGATGATTGTTGTTAGGGGCAGGGCTCATCTGCCCCTCCATGGAACTACTCAGGGTCCGGGCGCAGCGCATTTCACTGGGGGATGTGGGGGTGGAATTGAACCTGCAAAATTATCATATAACTTATCAAAATTTTTGTTTATATTTTAATACAGTGCAACATCAGTATCAGTGCCTAAAGCTAGAGGAACTATGGAATTATCGATGAGGACATTTTAAGAGGCTAAACAAAAAGGAGGGAATGGAAAGAGGAAGAGAGGGATTTTGAAGTACCTAGCTATTCAGATTTAGTTACTGAACATAGCTGAAACCATTTCAAGAAACATTTAAATTTTAAATGACAGTTTCTTCCACTCTTAAACATCTTATTTTGATTTTATTTATTAAAGAGAATTTAAATTAAATATACATTTTGTCTATGGGGAAGTTATATCTGCCGGAGAATGGATGTAGAGTACGTACATGAATGCGGTTGGCTCGGGCATGGGGGGCTCCTGGCAGCGACTGGGCTGGTTGTCCAGACCACTGGAGGCAGGGGTGGAGTTGTATCTCTGCACCTGGGGGGTGGAAGAGGCGCGAGAGTCTATGGGGGACACCGGTGTGGAGTTGTATCTGTGACAGAGAAAGGAGCTACAGTAAAAAACCATGACTTGACTTACATTCATCATTGAATCATTCCGCATACATACTCCGTTCATCCTAGATATGAGAGACTGCAGATCTTTCATACTGTGAATAAACACTGCATTATCAAAACACAACAAGCATACTTTCAGATTATTCATTTTCTTGCCTACACCGCAACACCTTTACTTATTAGTTCATGCATTCAATTATCCGTGTACAGATTCAACAACCAGTGACATTACACAGCCTTGCTTACACTTTTCATGATCTCAAACCACCTGTGAAATCACCATTCACTCATAAATACATCACTTATACGAGCAACGCTTCCCTCATACAAATTGCATGCATAAGATTTGTGCATATTCCATAGATGAATAACACCTTCCAAATAAATTCAGAAAGTTAAAATGAGCATCATACGTATTGATATCGTAATCCGGCGTCCGGTGTCTCGGGGCATGATGATGCCTGTGAGGGTGTGCGGGCGGCCCACCCGCCACCGCCGGTGAACCACTCCAGCCGCCGCCGCCCAGGATGCCTTCGCCCGACCGCTCCGTGCGAGATAGCTTCAGCATGAGCTCTCCTGTCATCATGTAGGCCTCAAACCTACTGGAGGAAATTTAGTTTAGTGTTATTTTTTAAAGGTGTTTTATGTACAACTTGCCTAAAAGGATATTAATTCTTACAAAATTTCTTGGAAGAAAAGTAACACAGTAGTGGCGTAGGGAGAAATTCCCCAGGGTTATATTGTTTACCATTACTATTTTCATACATTTTTAAAGTTTGTATGTATTATATTTGATAGGATGTGTGGGATTGCACTAACCTTCCCACATTCCGGAATAAAGAATATTCTTATTTAAGTAAAACTATCTGGAGGCTATTAATTTTAAAAGGTACAATGTGAGTAAGTGAGTAGTGAGTGTTTAGTACTTGGAATGCTTGACTGGCGGTGGATTCTGGGGTTCCCCCTGAGAGCGGTAGCCCCTACCCCCTCCACTGCCTCCTCCCGCCCAGCCGTTGCTGCTGTTCTTTTCCGTGCAACCGTTGCTGCTTCGGTCACCTGCAAAAATAAATAAAGGGTCAGGCCAGAAAATAGTACATGGCAATATTGATCCACGCCATTAAAAGTGTGAACTTTGAGTGTTTATCTTCTGAGATTTGAGAAACAGACAGCTGACTTCCAAAGTCAAATCAACTACTTTTAAAAAATGACACCAAATTAGTTTACAAACTTCAAGATAGATAACCAGCCTTTTAGTAATAGAAAGTAATAAAAAAGTTTTAAAAATTGGTATTATTAAATCGTTTGAATTATAAGATCTATAGATTATGAAAATAAGATCTGTACAGCGCCCTGAGGTGATTTTTCACAAAAACGGCGCTATGCAAATCATCCAAATATTATTATTATTATTCATTTATCATTTAAACCTTTAAAATTCAGACCCATTATTGACAGCTCCTTCAACTAAAAATACAATCGAACAACTTATGTAGCAGAGCAGTGAGCTCCTGGTAAACTCTGGAACTAGAAGATGGCAGGTACAAAACCCAGAGTGGACAAATAAATTTAATATTGAATACTTTTTTTCAGAATCAAAACATTTTTTGAATGGATTCTACAATTCTTAGTGACCAGATCTGAACAGCAAGGTAATTACCGACCTTCCTCATCTACTCTCAATTCCTCAGACGGGGATGCCATAAAAAGAAATAACACGGTACTGTACCTGTATTTATAGTTTTTGTGTTTAATTTGTAGAACTCTGTTTTATTATGTTTTGTAATTCAATTGAATTACATATATTCAATACGATTATTATTTAGTTCTATAATAAAAATATTAAATTTAATTCAACTGAATTATTAAAAATAATTAAAAAATAGTACCTATAGTTAATAATATGTAATTACGATTTTACAAAATACATGAAAAAATGTCACTTAAAATTCAAAGAGAATTGACATATTATAATATTTTATTATATAACCGCTTTACTATTCTTCGGAAGAGTAAAACACACTTTTTCCATTATATTCAAGAAACTGTCCATGTTGTGTGATATTTGGTATAATTTCCATATATATGTAACTTTTTTTTGTAAAATTTAATAAAAAAAGTTCATCTACTGTAGGAGACATTAAAAATAATTGAACTCACTCCAATCCGTGCAGCCGTTACTGCTACTCTTGCTGTTGTTGCTTCGCTCACTGCAGCCGTTGGAGCGGTTGGATTGGGGTGGGGAGTGGGGGGACTGGTGGGGGGACTGCTGGTGAGGGGAGGGGGAGTGTTGATGCTGCGGAGGGGTGCGTGGGGGGGAGGGGGACGGCTTCACCAACGTTGCCAGCTGCTCGGGTGAAGGGGATGATGAGGAACTGGAAAAAAAATCGTGATTAAAAATAAACTCCCAATGAGTTAATAATTTTTGTTTTAACATTGATGGTATTAAATCTAAATAGACCCCTAGAAGCTGGATAATATTTGGAAAATATCTCAAAGCCAAATATAATATTGAAAATTGGATTTGGAAGAATACACATGTTTCTATAGTGTCAACTTTTTTACTTTAAAATTCTCATGGGTTGTAACGAAATGTGTTTAAAAATTCTAATACCTAGCGCTACACACTACAAATTGCAGTGCAACTCAAGGTAATCATAATTTCATTGGACTGCTATTGTAGTCAGCCAAACTTTAGGGGTTAAATGGAAAAATATTAAAATACCAATAAAATAATAAATAATGAGCTACAATTTTTTTGATTTATAATACATTATACCAAAGCAGATGAAAGTATTCTCAAAATGGTAACCATTAATTTATTGACGAGCACCGCACTCAACTTCTCACATATTAAAACTGCCAAAATATGTGGGTTTTAATGGTCACAATAACAAGCGCTATAAGATAGGGACTTCACCCCAGTCATCAAAATAATTATTTGAAACATAAAATTGACAATTTATTATTAAGTGTAGTGAATACTATTTTGTGAGACACTTACTAGTGGTTAGATTTAGCATTGCGGAGGTAGTGACTAGATTGCTGCAGGTTGCCCTTGCGCTCCGAGGGCAGGATGTACTGCTCCGGGCTATCGTCCCTGCCCACGTGGGCCGCTATGCCCGGATCTGGAATCATCACCATCTTGATTAGTAACAGGAAAGTTGGAAAAGAACAACACGGTTGAAGAGATATCCTACCAAAGTTCATAAAGACACCAATCACCAACTTCTTGCTGCAAAAAATTACCAAATATCTATTTTGTAGATACTTCTTGGCCAACTGATTCTAAAAGCTATAGGTATCATACAGCTTGAAACTCTTACCTTTGCTGACAGCCAAAGGAGAAACTATTAACTATTATTAAAAAGCATAGATTTTTTACAATCGCAAAATCTACTCTTAACTGTAAAGAAAAGGTTTTCAATCTGTACCTACCTATATTATTGAAAAATAATCTAAATTATTTTTTGCGGCATTATTTTTTTTTAATGGACTTGCACTAATGTCGTCCTTCCAAATACCAACAGGCGAAGATTTAAAAAACTTGTATGAATTTAATAAAAAATATTATGCATCTAATAAATAAACCAAAATGTGGAACAAAGCAAACTGTTGTCATTAAAAAGTGACAACAGTCTTTGGGAAACGTCTCCACTTTTGCCAGTTCCTTGATACCTATCTCCATTCGGTTCAATTCAACTTAAGATATTATTTTATGGTTTTTATTGTTTTGATTAAACAGAATTCATATAAATATCGATGTCTGTGTAATCTGGGTGATTTTAGCAATGTCAATTTCACATAAAACATTGACATACTAATCTGGAGAGATGCATTACAAATGCAGTAATTGTTTTTACATAAAATTTCCCTTGACATGTTTATGCACTACGCCATAGATATAATATATACACAAACACATTATGAAGGATCAAAATATTATTATATAAGTACATACTAATATTACTGAGTTACTTCAATGATACTGATACTTTAAACTCTCACGGATGCAGAAATGTTGAAATGAAAATTTATCAATGAGAAAACTTTGATAGAGTAATAAAATTGTATTTAAAGAGTGCATAATTCCACCAGGGTATTCACAAAGTTATTTAATATGGAGATTATTAGACTAGTTTTAAATATCTATTATTTAACTTTGAGTTGAATTTGCTGGAATATGATATGTCAGTACAATTATGAGTATGAATGAGCAAGCGCACGCCATAATGTATTGTATTTACAGTAGAACTTAGGAAGCATTATTCTCTGCCTGAGGCAATGTCATAACTTGATACTAAAGTGAAGCTATATTGGCTTTATGGGAATTGAAACTTGATAAGTTATTGCAAGCGCCAGGGGTATTCAATATTTTACACTAGTACTCATGAAAATTCATAGGGAAATGATAAATGCACTGAAAGCTAAGAAAGACATAAACAGTAAGTAAGTGAAGAAAAAAACATCCAGAAAATCATGAGAGAAAGTTCTGCTAAACATTCTATTCTTATTATTTATGCGATTTTTCAATGAGTTTTTAGGTTTTTCGAGCAGTAAAGTTTTTTTTTACTTTTGACTATTTCTTTGGAAAAATATGCCTAGAGATTGTTCTTTAGAGAAAAAGACTAATTTAAGCATTTTTTTCCTTACGAAAAGATAGAATTTGTAAAAATAAAAATATTTTTGACTTGCAAAAAATATATACTCAATGATAACTTGGATTACTTTTTGTTGTTGTGGAGAACCGCCAAAATATTGGCATGTGTTACTAGAGTTCTCTTAATAACCCGCGAAAAAAACCTTATTTAAAAAATATTTTAAAAATGCCTTAGAAAGACAAAGTTTTAAAATCTTACCTCGTTTGAGCTTCAATGTGACGGGATCAGTTGATAGCCGCAGGCATTTTAATACTGGAAAGAAGAAAACATACATTAAGTTCACTTATTTAAAGAAGTACAAATGTAAATATAACAGAGAAAAAAAAACATTACGAAAGTTTATTGTATTTTGTGTTTCATTTGGTTGAACTCTTTTTTAAATTCAAAATTAATCATTTATTCAATCTCCAAACCATTCGGAATCGAAACAGCTTTGCTTGAGTTTGTTAGTTTACGGCTCACAATGTTGCCTAACCAGGTTGTAATAATTTATAATTTAGTTTGCCCGGTTGAACACAGTACAAGCCCCCGGGGAGGAGCTTTTATGGGGTCACATAAAATAAATGTGTTTAGATCTGCCAGATTACATTAGCCAGATACTTCACAACCTTCTCCTTTCCCTCCATCATATGCAGGTTGAATAGTCCCATTTAGAGATGGTCAATTTTCCTGTCCAGGTTAAAAGGAACCGGTTCCAAGCCGGTCACTGGAACTGTCGATATTATTTGTAAGAGGAACCGGTTACTTTTTTTGGCAAATTAAAATCGATATATTTGTCCGAGGAACCAGATTTTTTTGTTGATTTGCTAGTACTTTTGTCGGTTTGCTAGTACTTTTCGATTTCAAATCTCTACTGACTAGTGCTTTTTTTGGAGAGGAACTTTTGTCGATTTGCTAGTACTTTTCGATTTGAATATAAAAAAGCCTCCTTCGTGGAACTCTTCTGGCACCAGGAACCGGTTCCAAAAATAACTGGATAAATAACCGGTTCCTCGCCGGTCACCGGTAACTGGAACCGCAGGTACACTCAATTCTGAAATCGAACATCTCTAGTCCCATTGGCTTCTGACAACGGAACTTTTATTTCAATGTTCAAATTAACAAAAGCAAGTCAATCCGGGAAAAAGGATGTTAAAAATAAAAATAGTAAAAGCTGTCAACGTTAATTTGAATCATAATAAAGCGTCATTAAAAAAGTACTTTATTCACATGGGAAAATTCGGTATTACGATCGGCAGCATCAACCGCGGTGACAACATAACGACAATGATGGATGCCAACCCAGAGGCCAATAGCAATGACAACAATATTAGCGATGGCAATAATAGTGACACATAATAATAATTGGCGGGGCGAGGACAACCAGCCGGCAATAGGTGGAAACACTGAACAGATAATCACTAGAAGTGTGATCCATGCCAATTTCAAAGAAAATTGATGTTGCATTTTTTTCTCTTAAAAAGAACGACAAAAATTCCCGGGTTACGAATAACCTGACAATATTTGAAAAACTCCCACTGTCATCATAATAAGCGGAAGATGTCGCTTGTGCAATGGTGGAGGACTTAGCCAGCAGAGGAATTGAACCCACGACCTCCGGGTGGGAACCCGACGCGTTTGTCCACTCAGCTACCGACCGGTTTAATTTAGATAAGACCTTTCGACTACTGGACCTTCAGTTTCACAACATACCCCAATCGGAGATATCATAGTCCCACTGGCTCCAGGCGGTTGGGAGGAGTTGCGACTCTTGTGCGGTATACACAATAAAATATTTGTCCTTTTTTTATCAATTTTAGAATAAAGTCGGGAATAATTGAGCTTACTTCGGGCACACGGACACGCCCAAAACAAACTTCTATCGGTTTATCTCTTCGGTGGCCGGAAATATGACAACATTGACAACACGCACGGCCCTGACTCGACCGAAAGCGGGAATCGATTATCCGCTCGAAGATAATCGAGAGAAAAGGTCAGAGAACGAAACAATCCGACTAACGGTCACAGATCGTCTCCAATTAACGCTAATTAACGCATCCCAGTCAACGCCGCTTAGTAATAATTAAGCCATTGATAGTTTATTAATTAGCGAGGGTGGTAATAATGGATTGACTGATCAATCGAATATGGATAATGTCAACTTGGAGAGAGGAAATGAAAAGGGATGCAGTGAGAGTTATTGACGCGGATAAGCATTGTTGGCAAAGCTATTGTGGAGGGTTTTGCCGATCTAATAATTAATTAATTATAAGTAGGTACAAACTACGGTTGGGCACAAATTACTGATCGAAATTCACCTCGAATGAATTAGTAGTAGACATTAGTAGAACTCATTAGAATTAATTAGCATGCTCCGACCACTAAGAACTTGCCGGCGGTTATAAAGAAGAGAGTATTCATAATTTTAAAATTAACGTTTAAATCTATATTTCCTGATTTCACAGTGCGCAAGATCTATCTTTATAATGGTAGAATAATCGACATGATTCGAAAGGTGAAATAGTTGTCATTTGCGAAAATTATTATTACGAATTCGCCCCTTTCCCTCCGATGTATCAATTTTTCCCTCCCCTCCTGAAAACAGCGAAATGTTTTCCCACTATAGTGCATAATGAAATGCCTCAATTCGAAATATCGATAGATTTTTATAATGTTTCGAATATCAGAATAACCATCACTAGTACAAACTAGGATAGAATCGGGTCAAAGTTGAGTGTAATAAATGTTGACAACAAATTGAAAGGTCAACAATAATACAAAAGACAAAATACAGTTACAACATGTTTACAATAACAACTATAATATAGTTATCATTGCTTTTTTCGTGTAATTATCCTTTTTGTGTCATTTCTATATTTTTTTTCTCATTTCGTGTGATGTAATGTTATTAACACTAGGTTTACGGCACCCGTCAAATTGACGGATTTTTCGATTTGCTCTTGCAAATTTTACTAAACAGACAGTTTTTTTATTTGTTTATTTTTTGACGACTTTTTTAATAAAATTATTTGAACAGTATAAATATATTAACTGTATTTTTATATTTTTGGAAAATTCTTATTTTTGAAAATCTAGTCGCTTTATATACACTATCTCTACGGACATCCGTCAAATTGACGGATCAGGTATAGAACCCTATTTTGAATTATTATTGTGAAATTATTACTTCCAAAACAAAATAAACGTAGTGTAACAATTTTAGTGTGAAGCAATGAAGAAAGAATGTCATCGGTGTGAAGGATATTTTGTTTCAAACCCAAATTACAAATAAGCGTTCGTTGCGTACCACATTCGGCGCATTATGATTTATGGGGCAATAAAAAAGGTATCTTCGAGGGTGGAAGTCTGGTGAAGTTGACCATACGGCTGCATTAGTGAGTAAAACTATCTTCAGTTATAGAGTTGTAGTCAGTGTGTGTTTTTTTCAGTTAAATAAAACATTTTTAAGAGTATTTGTGTTGTTTATCCGTCAATTTGACGGGTGCCCGTAGAAATGGGTACATAAAAAATGCCCGTAAACCTAGTGTTATGGACAACAGTCGGTAAAAAAAAATGTTATCAATTATTATATAGGTATATTATATCTATGATATCAAATAATCATACATACGTGTATAATAATAACAGTGAATTTATATAACGCAGTTTTGGGATGGTTCATCTCAAGTACGCTTTACACTAATTAACATAACCTAATAAAACAACGATAAAATTATGTATAGCAGATATGTATGCAAATGAAAACTATCAAAAATTATGCACGTTATCGTAAATCATGAAAAATGTTTATATATGGGTATAACAGTGCATGTTTACACCGACAGATGAAAAAAAAACAATTTACTAGAAGCTAAGGGTGTAAAAAAATCCAGATTAAAAGTATGTATGAGTAAATATGAACAAATTTCTTCAAGCAAAAGAAAAAAAAATATTGAAGACAGTTAACGTGTTAGAGATGAAAAAAACAATTTACTAGAAGCTAGGGGTGAAAAAAAATGTAAATATGAACAAATTTGTTCAAGTAAAGAAAATATATATATATTTTGAAGACAGTTAACGTGTTGATATTCGTTAAATCAGTAGTGGGAACGTTAAAACGTAAAAAAAACTATTAAATAAATTGATAACAACATTAATACTGTTAGCGCAGTAATAAAGATATTTTAAATTGCATTTCGTTTCGTGAATGAAAAGCCCACGTTTTTTTTAAATAAAAATAGGTCAATGTTAATGATTTGGCATCGTCTTCGTACATAAATGACACACTCCAAAACAGTACTAATAATAACACAACATTATTATTAGAGGTGGGCTAGTGGTGTGTGTAGTGTGTACACACAATACAGCTATATTTCGTTTAACCCTCTGAATCCCAGTATTATTTTCATAATGTTTTTATTTATTTATCAATCGGGTATGGAGCCATTTTTAAAACTATCTACATAGCAATATAGTATCGAACAGAATTTATTTACACTAAGCTGATCAGGTGAAATTTTATGTGGGAGTAGTCTACCGACTTATGGGTAATACCAGCGGAAGCTTTTCACTACAATCTGTCTCTTATTAAGGGACGAATCGCCTTAAGATGTATACATTTTTTATTAAAATCCCTGTACCGTTCTACAAATTCAGAAAGCTCATTATGAAATTTGCTCCCACGCTCTAAAATCGAACAATAAAAAAATGATAATTTAAATAAAAACCAACTATAATTTTGCCAATATCATGTCCTCTGTGTACAAAACTGGATCTTTCTCCAACTAGAAATAACTAAAATAATTGTTTTTCATAAGAAGCAATCACTTTGTGGTTTGAAATTATATTAAAATAATAAAACACTTTGTTTTGAACCACGAATTTATAATGTTAAACGCCAACCGGTTTCGCTTAGATCAAGCTTCTTAAGGGCACGTTTGATAACTTCTTTTTTTTACAATAACTCCACACAGGAGGTCTTGAGGGAAATAATTTCCCTTATGGCCTATGTCATCTTTAGGGATGCTGTTGGAGGGTCTTTTTGAAGAAAGCAAGGAGTGAACTTTGGGTCTTGAAGAGGCCCATGTTGAAGGAGGGAGGAAACACAGAGGCCGGCAAATCGTTCCATAGCCGAGCTGTTAATCATAAAAATGAGTCGTAAAAGCGACCCGTTCTCATGTATTGAATGTCTACCGTGTACAAATGTTGGGCGCGCGTTTGGCGAGTTTCCCGACTATGCACCGGTGCCGAAGGGATCAATGACGCAAGTTCCTCGGAGCATCTTTCATTGAAATGCCGGTAGAATAAAAACTGCATTCCCACCTGACGTCTGTGCTCCAAAGATTGCAATCCGTTTGTTAAGATAGGAGAATCTACCAATGGGACCGCCTGTTTCCATATATATTTTCATGTATATTTATAAATAGTTATCATATGCGCCCTGACGAAGCTTGATCTAAGCGAAACCGGTTGGTGTTCAACACTATAAATTCGTGGTTTAAAACAAAGTGTTCTTTTATTTTAATAAAATAATTGTGCTTACCTGAAGTGACCTGCCAGGTAAGTATACTTCTGCATATTATCTTTGTATATATTATAAATAAATATGAAAATGCCGTAGATATTTATATATATATATATATATATATGTTATATATATATATATATATATATATATATATATATATATATATATATATTTATAGTAAGTAATAAGATGGGGCCTAGGAATTAAGATTTGTACAGCGCCCTTGAGGTGATTTTTCACAAAAACTGCGTGTACCCGACGTAATCAGGTACACAAATAAACTGTAATAGGGTAGCGGTCCCAATCTGTGAGGTGCTCCAAGGAGTCGTCTCGTTGTAAGGGAGACGACGGGTTCAGCTGTAGGGCCCTCGGCTTTCAAGTGAAGATGCTGCGGGTCTGGTCCAGAGAGAGGTGTAGTCAGGCGGTCCAGGGGGCAGGCGATGGTCAAATAAAAGTCAGGAGTCAAGTTGAAGGCGATGTCAGGGCGAAGATGAGTCAAGGTGAAGTGATGCTGGCGGAGGATGCTTGTGATCTGCCTTCCTCTGGTTTTTGCGCAATTTATATTGCGCTCCAGAGCGCGACCACGGATTTGGGAGATTTGTATGGGGGAATTTTGTTTCCCCCTTTCTCGCTCTTTCCGGGTCGCTGGCAATTTTGTGGGATAGATTTAATTAATCTATCCCCTTCTCCTAAGCATCACCTTTAACCTCAACTTCTCCACACTCTTCCACCATTTTTATTAAGTTAAGAATTACAGATTAAAAATACAGTTTACAAATAATGCCCGGTTTTTTGGGGCTAAACTCTTAATAACTAACTTATACTAACATTTACATACATAATAACATGACAGTTGTGTAGCTGGGGGCCGAGTTATCACTCCGGTATATTTTATTTGGCCGGGTGATTAACCTGGCCCCCGTGAAAGGGTTAGACAGATTAATTTTTCTCCCAGAACCGCTTACGCAAAGATCGATAGGCCGGCCGGGATCAAGCCGCGCTACGCGCCCGTCATCCCGCTTGTTGTTGCCTTGTCTGGCTGACCTGCCCCGAAGAGGCGATTGCTTTGCGTCATTCGGGCTTTATCAAGCCGGGAGAAATATACATTACAATGATTTATCAACATTTCTAAATAATATAAATAATCTTAATGCTACACATTTATCGTGGACCATGTACGTCCGACACACTCCCCTCATGGAGCTTCACTACATTCCCCTCCGGGAGGCGTACTGCGTCCACGTACGGTGGTGTCCCTGGCGGCCGGTCTCTGGGTCGCGGGGTGTTTGCCGCGAGTGACCTCTGGGGGGTCGAATGCTCCTGGGGCGGCGATCTCAGCCGTCAGTCAGTGGGTCGGCTCCTGGTCGGCCGAATACTCCTGGGGGCGGCAATCTCTCAGCCGCTTAGCCAGCGAGTCAGCTTCTGTGGTCCGGATGCTCCTGGGGCGGCAATCTCTCAGCCGTTTAGCCAGCGAGTCGGTCAGGAAGGTGGGCCGGATACTCCTGGGGACGGCAATCTCTCAGCCGCTTGCCAGCGAGTCAGCTTCTGGTGGTCCGGATGCTCCTGGGGGCGGCAATCTCTCAGCCGTTTAGCCAGTGAGTCGGTCAGAAGGTGGGCCGGATACTCCTGGGGGACGGCAATCTCTCAGCCGCTTGCCAGAGAGTCAGCTTCTGGTGGTCCGGATGCTCCTGGGGGCGGCAATTTCTCAGCCGCTTAGCCAGTGAGTCCGCTTCTGGTGGTCCGGATGCTCCTGGGGGCGGCAATCTCTCAGCCGTTTAGCCAGTGAGTCGGCCAGAAGGTGGGTCGGTGATTTGACCCCTTTTGGGCCGGCGATTCATCAGCCGGCAAGCGTCAGCCGGCGATTTATCAACTGGCAATAGTTTTGTGACTGCCTCCGAGCGAGTCACGTGTGCTAGGCTTCCAAGGCGCTAGCGGGGTGAGATAGTCCAGACGTTGATTTTCCTCCGACGGGCGCTTCGTAAAATGTGGAGAAGTTGTCATCTCCGTCGGAGGTTGCTGGAGCTCTCTTGTCCAGCAATTTTTATGCCAGACTTTGTTGAAGGCGGCTCGTGAGCCGTACCGAGTCCTGAGGAGCGTTTTCTGCGTACGCTCCGTGACTCCCCTCATCGGGAATCGCCTCTAGGCCTGACTCGGTTTGTGGGAGATTGAAACAATCTCCCGGTTCGTACGCCAATGCTCGGGCTCTCTTTCTTTGGTTGGCGCCGGTCGTGTCTGCGTGTAGGTATTTATTACCACACTTTTCGCCTCCGTCCGCAAGAGGGGCGCGGGGAAGCGGGGCCGAGCCTTTGTTCGCTTTGCTAGGCCGCCGCTGTCTTGCCGTTCCGCGACGAGACAGTCTGCCGGGTGGTGGAGTGCGGGAGAAGCGGGCTGGGGTAGCGCTTGTTTTGCTTGGCCGCCGCTGTCTTGCCATTTCGTGACTAGACACTGAGCCGGGCGGAAGCCGCTGTCCCGTCATTGCGGGCCGGACCTGCGAGCCGGAAGGATGGCCGCGGGGAAGCGGGGGCGAGCTCTTGCTTGCTTTGCTCGGCCGGCGCTGTTTCATCATTTTGCTTGGAGACAGTCTGCCGGGCGGTGGGGCGCGGGGAAGCGGGCCGGGGGTAGCACTTGTCTTGCCATGCCGTATCCACCCAAGTGCTGTACGGGAAGTCAGTCGGTCTCCTTTTTCCCTTACCTCTCGCGAAACTATAAGCCGGGCATTATCTTTGCCCGAGTAGCAGCCGAGGTTTCACCCGCCGGCTATCACTTGTCATTTGTTGGGGCAAATCAAGCGCCCGCACTGTCCTTGCTTGCACTTGAAACTTATTTTTCCCGTTCCCACAAATGTCAACTTTCACTTTCCGGGATGTGCTGTCCGCCGAGCTCATCCCGTTCGCGCCGCATATGCGCAGGTCACAGGTCGGACCCGCGGCGCCGATAGTGTCCGCGATTTCGGAATCAATAAGGGTCACGCTCGATCCCTCATCGAGCAGCGCGTGCACTTGAACTTGTCCTTTCGGACCACTTAAAGTCACCGGCATAACTTTTAACATCACTGACTCTACATTTTCCCAAGTGCTCGCAACTGTCTCTGGCCTGGGGCCACGGGAGTGTGTGAGGCCATGCATTAACTGGTGGTGCGGAAACTGGCACGTTCCCACACCACACCACTTCTCACCCTGCAATCTTTCGCATGGTGTGTCGCCTCAAGACACTATGACACAACCCTTTCTCCCGCACTAGCTCCCCACCGAAGAGAGAGATAGGATCCGCGGCAAATTTGCGGCACTTCACCAAACTGTGCGAGTTTTTACACGCAGGACACTTTACTTCGCCCCTTTCGGTGAAGTACGCGTTTTCCCCTCTGCTCCGGTGGGCTCGTTCGGCAACGTTCGGTTCCAGCGTTCGGGAGTTCTCGACTAAGCCAGATCGGGGCACTGCGTTTGTCAAACGTTTAAGAAACGCCGCCAGTTGTTGAACCGAGGCGGCCTGCGTCTGATCCGCCACGTGATGGAGCCATAGGGTCTTCAGGGCGAGCGGCATCTTGACGGTGATGTCACTGAGCAGGGCCGGGTTGGTAAGGTAGTCGCTCGATAAATTTCCGAGCGAGGCAACCACGTTCTGCACTGTGCCTGAAAAGTTAATCAGGGCTTCGATTGAGGCGTCCTCGTCTAGCCGTGCGAGTCGCTTCACTTTCTCCATCATCACCGTGGCGATGGAGTGGGCGCTGCCAAATCGATGTTCCAGGACGTCCATAATCTCTGGAACCTGTAACGGGTCCATGAGGAGAGGGCTGACCGCCTCTCGAGCTTTGCCCGCAAGCGCCTTCTGTAGGCGCATCAAATTCTCCGCTTCCGTCATCCCGCAAGTTACCGTTGATTGGTAAAATTGCGCTTTCCAGGCCGGCCATTCCACAGCGTCGCCAGAGTAGAGCGGCAAGTCCTTGGCGCTCGATTGCCGCGCAATCAGGGACGCCATCCTATTGTCCTCGTCTGTGAGGGGCCGCGGCGTGCCGCTAGCCTGCGAGCTGCGGAAGGCCTCCGCTATTACGGCGGCAATCTGCGCAAGTGGGTCCGCTTCGCGGTTCACCCACTCTCTCGTTTGACGAGCCGTCTCTTCATTAAGTGAGTATGTACTTGCGTTTTGTTGCGTAACAGTACTCGGGCTGGGCTGAGTCGTCGGCGGGGCGTCGTTCTGCGTCGGCAAGGCCCCGTTCGCTCGTACGCCATGCTGAGGGGCCGCACTGTAGTATGCGGCGGCTCTGCGCCGCCCCTGGAGTCCTATCCTCTGTCGGCGGGCTGCTCGTCGGGGCGGTGGTCTGGGTTGGCCGCCTCAGAGGCGCCATTGTGGCTGCCGATTGCCCGCCGCTCGGTTGTAGGGCGCAATCTGTCGCAGCATTGTCCGGGCTGTGTAGGGCTCCGGGTGCCCCCGCAGCTTGGTCCGTTGCTATGGGCTCTCTGCTTCGCGGCAGGGGGCCGGGGGCTGCAGGGGTGTGCAGGAGAAGGTCTCAGCAAGGCAATTAGCTCGGCCATTTGCCGAGAATGCTCCGCCTGCATGCGCTGTGTGCGCCGTCTCTCCGCTCGCAGTTCGCGCTGCGCTTGACGGAGGGTATCCTCAGTCGAGGCCTCGCTTCTTGAAGAGGCCTCATCAGATGAGGGGTGGACTGCAGGTCGTAAGGCTGCAGTCCTTGTCGCCCATTCAACAGCTTGGGCGGCGGCGCGGGCTCGTGCGGCGCGGGCTGCTGTGCTGCTGGTAGGTATCGGTGCCTCAGTGCTACCGGCGACGTTCTCCAGGTCTCCGAGTCGTTCCGAAGGATCCTGGAGTCCGGGGGGCGCTCTTCCGGCCGCCCCGGTTGTGAGATCATCCTGTCCAGGTGTTGACGTTCCGTCCGACGTGCTCTTCCCAGAGCGTAGGGAAGGCGCCATCCTTGGCGCTGCTTCACAGATGGATCCGGCTCGTTAAGGACCAACTTATGTACCCGACGTAATCAGGTACACAAGTAAACTGTATAGGGGGCGGTCCCAATCTGTGAGATGCTCCAAGGGGTCGTCTCGTTGTAAGGGAGACGACGGGTTCAGCTTGTAGGGCCTCGGCTTTCAAGTGAAGATGCTGCGGGTCTGGTCTAGAGAGAGGTGTAGTCAGGCGGTCCAGGGGGGCAGGCGATGGTCAAATAAAAGTCAGGAGTCAAGTTGAAGGCGATGTCAGGGCGAAGATGAGTCAAGGTGAATGGTACTGGTGGAGGATGCTGGTGATCTGCCTTCCTCTGGTTTTTGCGCAATTTATATTGCGCTCCAGAGCGCGACCACGGATTTGGGAGATTTGTATGGGGGAATTTTGTTTCCCCCTTTCTCGCTCTTTCCGGGTCGCTGGCAATTTTGTGGGATAGATTTAATTAATCTATCCCCTTCTCCTAAGCATCACCTTTAACCTCAACTTCTCCACACTCTTCCACCATTTTTATTAAGTTAAGAATTACAGATTAAAAATACAGTTTACAAATAATGCCCGGTTTTTTGGGGCTAAACTCTTAATAACTAACTTATACTAACATTTACATACATAATAACATGACAGTTGTGTAGCTGGGGGCCGAGTTATCACTCCGGTATATTTTATTTGGCCGGGTGATTAACCTGGCCCCCGTGAAAGGGTTAGACAGATTAATTTTTCTCCCAGAACCGCTTACGCAAAGATCGATAGGCCGGCCGGGATCAAGCCGCGCTACGCGCCCGTCATCCCGCTTGTTGTTGCCTTAGTCTGGCTGACCTGCCCCGAAGAGGCGATTGCTTTGCGTCATTCGGGCTTTATCAAGCCGGGAGAAATATACATTACAATGATTTATCAACATTTCTAAATAATATAAATAATCTTAATGCTACACATTTATCGTGGACCATGTACGTCCGACACACTGCGCTATACAAATTATCCAAATATAATTATAATTACCTGCATTCATTGAAAAATCCGTATATCGTTGTGCTGTGCGGGAATCGAGCGCGCAACCTTTCGACCACAGAGATACAGAGGTAGCCCAGCCAAGGCAAGTGAAGTCAGTATTGTAAGAATTTTAACTGACTTCTCTAAAAAGGCGCGGCTAGGGATTTCATAGCCACACCTTTTACAAACGTTTTAGTACATTAGGGTTGCCACAAATCATTTTAATTAGCTTGATCTTGAATTTGAAATAAAAGTGAATACATGAAGCATAACAATTATATTATTGAATCATCGCTATTTTCCACGTGGACCCATGAGGTATAGCTTTTACCAATGGTGAAGTTTTGTAAACTGGATGACAGAACTTTTATTTACCTCTTTTTTTAAATTACATTAAGTATTTGATAGAATACATTAAAAAACTTCTTTTATATCATATTTAATCATATGTCGGTGATATCATACAGAATTTCATCACCGTTCAACCACTCGTTTTTGGCAGGTTTCCCATCGGAAAATTACTAAATACACACACAGATCCATAAATTTATATCTTTAAAGTATTAATGTTTTTTGAGACAAGAGAATATTACGTAAGTGATCAAAGTTGTAAATTTTACATGAATACAAAAGTGTGGTAATTACCTCTAAGATTTCTGTAGTATTATTTAATTATTTTCCGAAGGCCTAATCCCAAATATAGAAAAAATATTTATAATTTTCAAGGAAGTATGAGATTGATAAAAATGGTTAGTAAGATAGTTTTTTTTTTTTTAGGTTTTTTACATTTTATTTAAACAATAATTATTATTATTTTTAAATTATTAAAAAACAAGTTTTTTGTCCGGTTAAAATCTTCATTTGAAAAATGTTCTAAACAGACAGTACTGTGGAACTTGGGAATCCAATCTCCCTTGCTCTATTGCACGAATCCAAAGTTGTCGCCTTATCTCATCTTTTGGGAATCTTAAAAATAGTTAATAAAAAAAACGTTTATCACAGCCCTTAAAACATACAAATATTGTACAAAAAACGTCAAAGCAAGATATGGGTCTCTCTCTGACACACACATATTCCCGCCCGTGTAAGTAGATAGAAAGAGACAAATATATATTTAAGAATACGGTTGTTTTTTGTGTAGCCGAATTGTTCTCGCCTACAAGTCTGAGATCCGGCCATTTTGATATAATTTGTAAACAAACAAACAAAAACGATACCAAAAAACACCATTTAAATGATTTACAAATACAAAACGTATAACATAACGTTTGCTTAAATAAGAGTGAAAGTTTATAGTTAGTATAATGTACATATATACTTATATAGGTACTTGATAATTCGATAACCACGATAGTAACGCGCTGTCATAAAAATATTTTATAAACTACGAATTAACGTGTGAAAAAGTAATGTGTTTAACTGATTTTTGATGTATTTATACATGCATTCATAGGACATGTCAACGTAATGCTTGGTTTATTTGTATAACCACTTTTTCACTGTATTTTTTTCAATGTAAATATACGACATAACCTCAAAAAAAGCGTTCGCATAACAAAACCACAACAGAAGCAATATTAAATGATTTATATAGTCAACACATTTAACAAAACGAATAGCATAACGTGTACTTAGATAATAATGGACGTTTATAGTATTTATGTACTCAATGATACGATAATTCAAACGCGATGTCAAAAATATATAAAACACTACGGGCTTACCTGTGAAAAGTTATGCTTTAATACCATTTTGGTTGTATTTTTACATGAATTCACAGAGCATATAGACATGTTGTTTTGTTTATTTGCAAAACCTCTTTTCCACCGTATTAATCAACCTTATAGTAACCAAAAACAATAGATTTAAATTTAACGTCAAACCGACAACTTTGACGTTAATTGCGACTCAAAGTCAAATGGGTGGACTATTAGGCTATGAAATGTATCAATTGCAAAACCACCCAACTCCACTATCAACTGATGTCGAGAAGCGAAGAAAAAATATTTTATTTTAAAATGAAACGCAATACGAAAATTTCTAAGATAATTATTCGTCTGTTATTGTTTACTCAAAAATAGGTTAGTTGTGAAATGACTGTGCATCCAATAAGGGCTAGTAAAAGCTTTCACAAATAATGCAGTTTGGCTGGTTTGCGGATTATGCAATTTTGTTAAAATTGCTTATATATTTTTAGAAAATAATAATAACCCAACAGCTATGTTCCATGATCATTTTAATTTATTTTTTTCACGAATGAGAATTTTGTAAAAAAAAAACATTGGTTCCCACTAATATTACGTTCACATTACAAGCAGTAATATACCAGTAGGGAGCGCTAGTGTAGTCAGTATTGATGATTTTTGCCTGACTGGGGCGTGGCTAGAGCTAGGGGCAGCGTACTTAGAGCAATAATATACAAGAGGTATAGCTGTAGATCGATCTGTAGTCAGTTTTTACTAGCTTTTACCTTGAAGTAACTGACTTGGTTGGAAAAGGGCGTGGCTAAGACTGGGGCTACGGTATTTGTATATCCATTCATAGCACATGTCGACATAATGTTTTTGTTTATTCGTATAGCCACTTTTTCACAGTATTTTTATCAATTAAAATATAGCATATAAGCAAATAAACCGTTTAGTTGTGTCAAGATTAGTGCCATAATAAAAAATGTGGGCGGAGTCCCGCGGTTGCCCAGTAGCTTAAGATCATTGCGTCACTACGTAAAAGCGGGGAATTAAATTTGTTGTCTCTTTCTCTCTTATGGTGTACGATGTAAAAACCCTGAGAAAGTGTTTTTTCGCAAGTTTGTGTAGGTTGGGTAAAAATAATTAGCTATCCCTCCATATATTGTTACTTCAAGGCAGCGTATTTATACATCCATTCACAGCACATGTCGACATAATGTTTTTGTTTATTTGTATAACCACTTTTTCACAGTATTGTTATAAACAAAAATGTAGGATAAAACCGAAAAAACTGTTGAGTTCTGTCCTGTTATGTCGCATAACAAAACGTAGTGGGCGAAGTCGCCGGAGACGCGAGAGACGGGGAACATGCTTACATACCTATAAGCGGTGCTATATTGTGTGAGAAATTGTTTTATCTCTTTCTCTCTCGCGGTTTACCACGTAAAAATCCGGAGAGAGTGATTTATCGTAAATTTGTATAGGTTGGGTAAAAATGTTTGGCTCTCTCTCCATATATATTCTCGCTCTGAGGTTTCACATAACATCAAACAGTTGGCGAATTAACGCAATCCGTTTTCAGTATGCCTTAGTCCGGTAAGTGTGATTGTTATTGATGAAGAGGCAACCGGCCATCAATCTTTAGTCCAGGGGAACTAATGACAGGGCCGATATCACACGGGTAGCATCAATCGAACGAGTGCAAGGCTGGAGGTACGTGATTATACATACCCGGTAAAGTACCGCGACCGATAGGAAGCAAATAATCAATTCCAATTAAATGTTAGGACTGCGTCAGATTATGTCGCATTTTGTGACAGGAAGGCATGAGCATTTTATACCTGCATACATTGGCAGGCAGTTGTAGTCAGTGCAGTTAAAATGCATTCATATTGGTGCATAATATTACCAGGCGAAATTATTGTGGTTCATTAGAACTAATTATGACTGTGGGCATTTCGAAATAATCAATTAAAATAAATTGGTAATTGTGTTTTTTTTATTATGGATGGATGGAATAAGTAGTAATATTTATTAAATTAGAATTAACTTTAAAGCTTTTGTGCTTATTATTTTTATATCAATTATTAAAATAATATCGATAATCCTCAACGTAAACATGAAAAAATAATGGCCGCGACCGAAACTCGAACTCGGAACCTCTACTCTATCCGGAAGTAACGCTTCTGCCAATTGTCCCACCGATACTTTATAAAAAAACTGTCATTTTTAAACGATCTCATTCTTTATTTGAAAATTATTAAAATCATTTTTTCAATTTTTCATTCGATTTGGCTGCCATCTTTGTATGGTATATACAAAGCTTTAAGCGAGCACATAATATATACTTAGATGGTGTCTTGGATATTATTATTATCATTATTTGACCGTTATTCTTTATGTTTCATAATATAGTCATGTTTAGATTCGAAGTCAATTTCAAACATTGCCGTCTGGGTTGGCGCGAGATGACACAAAAGTAAAGAACAAATTTTCGATAGGGTAACCCAGACGATGGGATTGAATGATAGCGCATAGGTACATGCGGCAACGGGCACAGAAAAAAAAACGAATCAATCTTAGTTGGCAACCCGCCGCCCGTCGTTACGAGTAATCCGAAACTAAAGGGGGCCATTTGTGAAACTGTGGGCGATTTGAAGGAAATGTCACATACGCGGCGGCGTATTTTTCTATTAGGGCGACACGATAACCCACATTCAAGCACCGGTGAACTACGATGCGTACCTGGAGACCAGATGAGGCGCATTACCTACCATCGCATATCCTGCAAACTACTACCTTGTGAGGGAACCTAGGCCTTGGTGGAGGCAAAGGTATATAAGGAACCAGTTGTCCAGAAATGGAATACTCGAAAGTTGAGTTCACGAAAAGACAATACGTCTTTATAATAATAACACTGTTGTAATGTGTATAGCCATTTATGTGGGATAGATCCTCAAGGGCAGATACATAGAAAACAGCTAAATTATGAACTGAAAATACGAAGCGATTCGCATTTATTAAACTAAAGCTGGCGGTGTTTACAGATGTTGAGGGTGGAAAGGTTCAAACCTTATGGGGGTGAACTGTAAAGAATGAAAAAAATATGATCTAAATTGACACTAAATAGAGAAAATTATAATATATAGTACAGAAGTGGAAACATAGTGGGTAGAGGTATGTTGTACAAACATATTAATTTGATAATAGAATAAATTCTAAATACGAAATTAATGGTATTCCTACCTAGATGATAATAATAACACAATAACAGTATACGAGTACAGGGTATAAATACATACGTAATAAGGAAGAAACCATCAGACGAGATTCATATAAGCCCCACGTACCTGTAGATAATTTATTATTATTATTTATTTGCAACTCATCCAGTTCAACATTCCTTGCCGTGTACACAGAAACAATGAATTGCTGTTCCTCAATCATCACTCTACTAATTATGGGTATCATTCTCCACTGTCCAGAATTTCGAGACTTGTTAACTTAATGGTTTTTGTCATTCTTTACGACTAAAACTTTAACTTGACCTTGGCTTTTATTTGAATGTTCTTTCTTTTGTATATTTTGTCCTATTTTTGTCATTGTTTCATTTAATATTATGTATGTGCTGTTCTTTCTCTGTTGCTCTTTTTACACATTTATAGTCAGTTAGTTTATAAATAAATTGTTCTTATTATTATTATGTCCTCTACTCGAATGTATCACAAAATAAATAAATCAGTCAATCGCGTTGGGGTATAAGCGTTTATTAAGTTTTAAGAGTTGAAAAACGGAAACCTGCCACTATACTATATAACATAGCAAAAGGCAGAGAGTAATGTATAAATTTAATGAGGTTGACATAGCATGCCCCATTTAATTTGGAAAATAGAGCCACACTCATTTAGTCGAGGCTATGTTTTAATTTAAAATATTATTTAAAAGCATTCTCCCGTTCTCTCTTCTCACTTTTGTACGAAATTGAAACCATTAAAAAAGCTCACCTTTACGCAATTACTAAAATAAATGTTCATAAACTGTTAGCTTTCAAAGCAAATAAACGATGTTGGGGAAGAAATGCGCAATTTGCACTAAAGGACGGAGGAATGCAGTTTGTTTTATTGCATTCGTGAAAGGACAATGGCCCAAGTGCGAGGTGGGAGGTGGGTGGTGAGGGGTGGGCGGTGTTCACACGGCAGCCGTAACTGTGTCTGCATATTTAGGTTCGCGCGTATTTATTTGCCGCTAAATCGTCACTAAATGGTGAATTCCGATGCGTCGGGATTTATGTATCCGAAGGATGGCGCGTCTGAAAGTGTGGTGCGAATCGCAGCTAGGCATTGATACAGACACCTAAGAAAAACGTATTGAAAAGAGGACCAGTAAAATATTAATAAATTTGACTTTTTTTACGGTTTCGATAAAATTGAAAGTTTGGGCAGCTTTTGGGAAAATCATACAATACCTAAAAAGGGACGCTTAGATGGTTTGGGCATGTAGAGTGAATGAACGAAGAAAGAAGTGTGAAAATAATATATGATGCGAAATTGAATGGAAAAAGAAGTCGTGGAAGCCCGAGGAAAACGTGGCACGATCAAGTGAATCAAATACTTAAGTCGGGTCATGTGAAGAGTCAGAATAACAGAAGAGTATAAATGAGACGGTGGATGAATGTGAATGAAGTAAGGAGTATGTGCCAAGACAGAGTTGTATGGCGGTTCGTCCTCTCTGCCTACCCCTGCGGTAAAACGGCGTGATGGTTAGTTAGTTAACTGGACCACCTGTTTTAGGTTCATGATATGAACATCATTAAAGCCAATACTTAAAGGAAAGGGATAAATAACGAATAATGTTACAATTTTAATCGTGCATATTATCAATTTACAACTACTTAACCTAACCTAGTTTTATTACTAATTAACTTTTGTTAACGGAAAAATATTTTCCCTTTATTTTAGTATCAGTTTTTTCAAAAATACAATTGGTTTTCGTTTAATACACTTCTAAAACAGGTACACAATAACAGATTCAGTCAGGTTTGGTTACAGTGTTGGGAAATCCTGACCGCTAAAGTGTATCGCTAATAGAGATGGTCCCTTAGAGTATAGAGTGGTATCTATCCAAAGCAGTGCAGTCAGTTTTTGATGATTTTCACCGGACTCGGCGGACCTGGGCGTGGCTAAGACTAAGGCTAGGGTATTTGTACATCCATTCATCACATATCGACATAATGTTTTTGTTTATTCGTATAACCACTTTTTCACAGTATTGTTATCAACAAAAATAAAGCATATAGTCTAAAAAAACCTTTTAGTTGGGTCAAGTTTAGTGACATAATAAAAATGGGGCGGAGTCCCACGGTGACCCAGAAGCCCGAAAAAAAGAGAAGAAGAAGAGAAAAAAAAGTACTAGTCGGTAGAGATTTGAAATCGAAAAGTACTAGCAAATCGACAAAAGTTCCTCCCCGAAAAAGTTCAAAGTACAAATAGCAACAACAAAAAACCGGTTCAAATGATATCGATTTTTATTTACCAAAAAAGGAACCGATTCCTCAGAGAAATAATATCGAAGGTTCCAGTGACCGACTTGGAGCCGGTTCCTTTTAACCAGGACCTGGAATATCGACCATCTCTAATCGCCAATAGACTAATACTCTTTTGCCCTAACCTCCATTTTAAATTTAATTTTGCACGTACGCTTTCGCAGGAACTTTTCCGAATCTTCGCTTTCACCAAACAAACATCGACGTCAAAACAGATTGAATTCCACAAAGCGATAAATTCCAAGGATTCTATCTATTGTAAATGTAGCGACACATGGCTTGAGAAGACAAATAAACACAGCTTATTTATCCACATTCGTAATCAGACAACGTGCGGCGTGCCACTTCGAGGTGAGCCAACACCGGCCAAATATCCGTCCAACTAAAGCCAGAGACACCTGTGCCTCGGGTAAACAAACAGAATTGGTAATCGCCGATTAACACTTACTAGACGCTGATCAACACATTCAACAGTGAATAGTGAAGATGTTAGCGACGATAAGGGACAACCTCCGAGTGGAAGATTCCTAGTTGTGGAAATGCTGAATTTCCTGCGGAGATGAAGACGAAGGCTTAGAAGGAAATTGACAGAAGCGTTACTGCAGAAAAAACCAAATGATAAAATACTGATTTTGATAATACTTTTTTTTTAAACTTTATTCCAAACTATTTTTTTTATTTAAGACCTGACCGGTTTCACCTTATGACGGGTATCATCAGACTAAAACTACTCGAATGTATTTTTTAATGTTATTGTAAAGCCGCCTCTGTCAGCAATAAAACAAAACCCAAAGTCACAGATGTTCACTATGAGACTCAATAAGCGTCCATTCCGGACACTAATAGTATATATGCCATAGATTTACTTAAAATTGTACCAGTTTGAAGATGCCCGTCATAAGGTAAAACCGGTCAGGTCTTAAATAAAAAATAGTGGAACAAAGTTAAAAATTTGGTATTATTAAAATCATTAAAATGGAGTTCCACCAAGAATGAACAATTTCAAAATTAGAAATAATAATGAAATACTCACCGCAGTTAACGTGAATGAAAAAGTTATCAAAGTGAGCGAGGCTAGTTTTGGTGTTCTGATACCAACCCTGATAATATGGCAGTGAGGAATTGAACTGTCAAATGCCAAAAGTGGACCGAATGCAATAGAAATGAGCAGTGGCGGCTCGTTTGTTTTTAGTGTGCTAGAGTGCTATGATTGAAAAATACGTCATTTTTAGTGTTGTTGTAGCCGTAAATGATTTTTATTTTTTTTCCAAGATTTTATTTTTTGTATGAACAATTTCAGGATTTTTCAGTTTTGGTGGTGCACCGCACGGATTTCTGAAAAATCTTCTTACAAAAAGTTGAAATTTCGAAAAAAAAAAAAAATGTTTTCGGTTCAACAACATCAATGATGAAGCTTTTTTTTCAATCTTACCACTCTAGCACACTAAAAAGTCACGAATATAATAGTGTCAAAAGTCAGAATATGAATGACAGAGTCGTGTGGCGTTCCATCATATCTGCCTACCCTTGTGGAGAAATGACGTGATGGTAAGATAGTTATGCGTATTTACGAATCAATGCTACCTACGATAGCCGCAGAGACATTTTGTATTGTTCACCAAACTTAACAATCAAATCACAAAACCCAAAACTGACTGCAGCGCGTCAAATGAAAAATTCACGTTGACATGCTGTCGCTGGAAAGGCAAAAATGCTTAAGCGACACTTTGATCAAACACGTGATAAATATGCAGCTTTGATAAGTTAATTTGTCCGCGTCAAATGATCTGACTCTCGTTTGATTCTGAAGACTTTTGTGGCCTTTCAGCCATCTAAAATAAATTTAACATTTGAGAGAAGGCTTGACTCAAGCGACACAATTTGGGATGTTTTTTCAGATTTTTGTCGCTTCGGGTAACTCAGTGAGAGCATTGAATTACCTGAGTAAACTTTTTTTTTCAGAATCCAACCAGGTACTGAATGATTTTTATTGCAAAACAAAAAACTTTAAAGTGCTCTGGTACTTCCCAAAATTGCGCTTCAGCTCTTTTCCCTTTCCGACGACGATATGCATTTGTTCAGAATAATCGATCGCATTGGAGGTCTCTTTAAATTTCATGGGTTTTTATTAACTTCGTGTCTACCCTTAGAGAAACAATGTATGGAGAGAGAGCTAATTATTTTTACCCAACTGATACAAACTTGCGATAAATCATTTTCTCCGGGTTTTTACGTCGTACACCATGAGAGAGAAAGAGACAACAAATATAATACTCCGCTTCTACGTACTGTCACAATGATCTTGGGCTCCTGGGTCACCGCGGGACTCCGCCCACATTTTTTATTATGCCATTAAACTTGACACAATTAAACGGTTTTTTAGGTTAGATGCTATATTTTTGTTGAAATCAATACTGTGAAAAAGTGGTTATACGAATAAACAAAAACATTATGTCGATATGTGTTATGAATGGATGTATAAATACCCTAGCCTTGGTCTTAGCCACGCCCAGGTCCGCCGAGTCAGGTAAAAATCATCAAAAACTGACTACACTGCCTTGGACTGATACCACTCTATATAATCTAAGTGTCTACCACTGTAGACCAAGCAATTATGCCAAAAGTTTTTTCATGTATGCCTGCGAATTAATATGATTTTTAACTATGTATTTTAAATGCACTTCGTTCTAGAGTTCCATTGTAACAAAAACCATTGATTGGCTGTCAAAAAAGCGAAAAGGAACAGCTAGAAAATATATTGCAATAATACAGGTCGCTCTTCTGAAAACGTATTCAGTGTGGTCTACTGAAAAACAGCGTATAATATTAAATATTGATAGAGATCTTGAAAAAAATGCGAAATACTCCGAAAGAAATCCTTTCGCAATCAGAATTGACGAGTATTTTTAAGTCAGCCACGTCCTCGGTTTCAAAGGTCGCAGAGGAACATAATTTGAAAACGGAGGAAACAGGAAGAAAGGGAGAGGAACGAAACGCGTTTGTATTCTCGCCGATTAATCTTCATGATTTTATCATAATATTTTCCAGGGCGGGCGGTGGAATCAAAGAGATTTAATCAGAAACGCTCGTTTGATGTCATTTAAGTGGCAAATTTTCCCCCTTTCTTTAAGAAATTGTTATTATTTCGTTGTACTATGTGACACTAACAGAGTAGAGAATATCCCTGGGGGAGGCAGTAAGTGTGAATTAGGGCGAGAATAGTGTGACAACAAGAGAGGGACGGGAGTAGTGACGTCAGGCGATGAATTCGGTAGTCAAAAAACACAATTTTTAAGAAAAAAACTTATCCGAGAAAAATATAAAATTCGTGCCGCGTAATAAAGCCGATAATTCACAAAAAAATTACAAAAAATATTTTATTTTGCCCTATTTTTAAATAGATTCATAACTTAAGTGCGCCATAGTTGTAGGAATATAAATTATATCTAACGTTATAAATTGAGTAATAGCACTTGACTGCTTCTTTTTCTATTTATACTCACTTGTATCGCCCAGGACACCATAATCATTTATTGACCTGACAATCGCGTAGGTATAGCTTGACACAGTTAACTTTGCAGTCGCTGGTTTAGATTTTATTAGTATAAAGAAAACCAAAAAAATATATACAAAAAATTTAAAGCATTAAAGATCAAAATTTTGCCATAGACGGCCAAAAAAATCTATCGGTTGACATTACTACAGTTTGCAAGACGGGTTTATTTCTCCCCGTAACTTGCTAAAGAATCCAATAGAGATCGCCGGACGACAATATTTTAAGACGTATGGGAACCTACAAGACACCAGTTTATTTATTACGATAGGACGAATAAATTACTTTTAGTTCAAGACAATAATTTCCTTGGTCTGTCGTGATATCACTATCAGTTCCACTGCTCGGAGCCTGTAGACAATGGAACACCCAATTACGCAAAGTTGTGAGGCGGAATGTCGAGTTACCCAAACATATCTATGACCATTTCAAACAACGTTTCCAATAACGAGCCCAACAGAATTTCGGTCCAAACTGAAAACTTACCTTTTCAGACTCTCATATCCTTAAAATTATAAAAAGAATCTCAACATAATCTGTCTCTCGACGAATCACCTTTAGATATACAAATTTTAACCAAATCCTGTACTGTACGACAAATTCAGAAAGTCCGTTTTTTTCATTTCGCTCTCATGCCCTTAATCGGAAAAAAAAATTATAATTCTAAGTTAATAAGTGTGTCTATCTGATGGGACTTGCCAGGTAAGTATGTTCCTGAATATTTTCTTATTTAAACTAGGAATTAATATGTAATAATAGAAAATAAGATCTGTACAGCGCCCTTGAGGTGATTTTTCACAAAAAACGGCGCTATACAAATCATTCAAATATTATTATTATTAACGTTTCGGTAGACACCAGAACAATACCGAGAGAATTATCTAATATTCAAATTCTGTTAAGTGAACTACGAGTATATTACCAAATATGGCTGAAGCCATTTCTAGAAAAGTTTAACAGCAAAATGTTATTCAATAATATTTGGACGATTTGTATAGCGCCATTTTTGTGAAAAATCACCTCAAGGATATTATACCAGACACACAATAATGCATTACCAAGTGTGGAGAGCGTCTCAAATCATCAATAAATTACGACGACACGTGATAAATAATAAATTCATTCAATTTACGTTTAACTACATCAATGACGTTGCATTGACAGCTCGTAGACTGCCCGACGCATACATAAATACGCAAAAAGGAAGTACCTGTCAAAACCATGTGCTTGGTTTTGACATGTGTTCATGTACGATAAAAGACTTTTTTTTAATCTAACTAAAAGATGATATTCATTTTATTATAATTTATTACTGCTGGTATATATCGTGCTTGGGAACGTTACATCCACGAATATAAAGCCGAATAGAATAATTACCCTGTCCAAGGATGCTACTGCGGCCTTCAAAGAGATTTCAAATCTAAACTTCTCTTGAGTTTTACGAAAAAGGTGTTGGATATTTCTGAGAAAAATGTCCTAAAAATAATCTTTGGAGTCATACAAGAAAATGTTAAGTCCTTGAATCTTGAATAACAATTTAACATTGAGACCCGCTGGGCAAGGCATCTAGCAAGGATGGAAGAGAAGCGACCAAAAGTCTTGGCACTTTTCGTAGGATTTGTGCTGAATATGTTAAAAAAAGTGTGATTTTTATATATACTAAAATTTCAATTTAATTCTTATATACGTATATAGTATCCTTATGTATTTCGTTCTACTGTTGTGAAATGTATTTTTTTTACTAGATGAGTGAAAAAATAATTTGCATACATCTAAATAAAAATAAAAAAACAAAAAATATATTGTTTATTATAAAGTGCAGGACGAAGGAGTGGACTTAATTATCTAGGAGTGTCCAGGACTCTCCAAGGATTGTAGATAGTAGACACGTAAATATAATAGTGATTTTGTATTTTGTGACTAATTATAATACATACTCTGTTTTGCATTTATTTATTTAAAATGAGTATTCCTACGAATCGTAATTGACCATAACTAAGTTAATTAAAAATATTGAAAAAAAAAATTCATATATAAAATGGCAATTCAGAATATCTTCAATGCATTCAAAATAATTATTCATTGTGCCTCGTCATGATTATAATAGCACGGAAATGACTATGGCCAATTAGTGGATATATTAAGATCTTCACAGCAATATCATAAGAAAACATTGTGCAGATTAATCTTATGAAAAGAATGTAAAAAGGAAACACGAGGATCCTATTTTTTTCCTTGAATTGAGTATTATTTTTATTTTTTTATGTAAAACTTTATTAAATGATATTATAATTAAGATATTATATAAAAAAATGTTGTTTTAACATTTTTTAAACCCTGTTGTCTCAGCTACTATTAAAATGTTAAAAATGAGTCAATGTTAGTCTGATCGCGATAAGAAATAATGTATCTGCTTTATATAGAAGGCCGGGGAAGTAAAACGAGCGACCTGGATTTCAACGCTCAAATCATGGCCTTCTTTTCAATAAGGCGACATTTTGTATCGTAATATTAGGTTTTCCATATTTTATATAATAATATTAGGTTTCCCCATATTTTATATAGTAATATTAGGTTTCCCCATATTTCATATAGTAATATTAGGTTTCCCCATATTTTGTGTTGTAATATTAGTTTTCCCCATAATTTATATAGTAATATTAGGTTTCACCATATTTTGTATTGTAACATTAGTTTTTTCCCGTATTTTACATAGCAATATTAGGTTTCCCCATATTTTGTGTAGATATATTAGTTTTCCCCATATTTTATATAGTAATATTAGGTTTCCCTATATTTTATGTAGTAATATTAGGTTTCCCCATATTTTCCCAAATAATATCTACTCTGTATTCTGTAGCCCGAGCTGCGAAGCGATGCCAAAAGCTGAAAGATCAATCTATTTTTGGACTATTTTTATGACAAGAAAATAAATCGAATCTGCTATTAAAATAGAAGCTGGCAGTAATGAAGCAACGTGCGTTCCATATCAAAACACCTTATAAATGAGATTAAGTTTTGCTATAAATAATAATAATAAATTTTTCAATGCCTTCTCTGCTCTAGTAAGCAAGTTAATGAAAGTGAGTGTTGACGTAAATTTTTTTGAGCAACAACTAAAACTGCCAAATAAGAGATTGTATTAATGTAGCTTTATTATACCATTATAAAATAACAAATTGTACATATTTTCAAAAATTAAAATGAGTTGTGATTATGCAAGCTACAAGTATTTAGGTAACTTACATAAGGTTGGTTAACCTATTTACATTTTTTTTTTTACAAATCTACCCAGCTCAGGAGAGAAATCAATTCTCGTGTTTGAGTTGGGGAGCAACGCCATTACAGATTTAAAACGATATATTAAAAATAAAATATAATAGTAAACGATTACCTTAATAGTATAATATATCACATGTAAGTCATTAGAATAATAAATCATTTTCTTTATAAAATAAAAATCATAAATATAAACTAAGTGAACTCGCCCTGGTAAAAAAGTACTTTTTTACCTTCCAAAGGCAAAGCGAAGGTGAAATAGCTTATAAGCGCAAGAAAATCACATTCGGAAAAATATTTATAAAAGAGTTCAATGTTTAAAAAAACAAACTCTGCAGTATTGCTATTCCAATACATGACGAGGCGAAAATAAAATAAATATACTCAGCATAGCATAGTGAAATTTTCCAAAACAAGCAAAAAATAAATAAAATATTTAAAATACGATAACTATGTTTTTGATTGAAAAAATACGAGTTATGGCATTTCTTTACAAAAAAACAGCAACTCTACGTATGTAATCTTTCCTGGTACACCTTACACGGGCAGATGCGGCTCTATCAATGCCGGGTATCCAGCCACTCAATGAGGAGGCGAACGATTTCGCAGACTTGCCAAATTAAAAATTAAAATGGTAAGAACCTTGAATACGTCGTATTACGGTAATTTCATTACGGCACCTTGAATATAGACCGTAGGCATATCGAGTTTCACGTGTATTATATATTGCATCCACAATAAGATCGTAAGATTTCGTCAGCCAGATAAACATTGTTACCCTTTGAGTTAGGCAGACGGTGGAAGGAGGAAACGGTTCGAGAAAAGCTCGAATAGCTGAGGTGAAAATACGTTGAAAATAGATGTGAAGTGAGGGGTCGATATAACCACGGGAGACCCAATGATTGTATTGTATTGATTGTATATTTATATACACAACAATGCTTTATTGATTTGTTTACGAAAATCACAGGACACTAACTAACTAACCATCACGCCGTTTCCCCGCAGGGGTAGGCAGAGAGGATGGACCGCCAGACAACTCTGTATTGGCACACACTCCTTTCTTTATTCGCATTAATACACCGTCTCATACATACTCTTCTGTTAAACTTGATCTTGACTTTTTACATGATCCGTTTCAAGTATTTGATTCACTCGATCGTGCCATGTCTTCTTCGGGCGTCCCCGACTTCCTTTTTCCCTTTCCAGCGACGATATACGATGGTAGTCAGCGAGCGAGTGAGATTGAAACAGAACCTACGGTTATCAGTGTGTAAGAACTACCTACTTTTATATTTTAGCCAGAAAGCCTCCAGGCATTTACAAAATAAAAATGGCAATATTAGACGAACAAGTTCGTTAATGGCCGTGAGTCATGGCTAAAACGGACATAATATATGTGTATCTTTAGTGTCTGTTTTCTGTTGTGTGAGGTTGAACGAAATGGCAAATCAACAGGAATTAATTGGATGAGAAAGGGTTAAGGTAATGGGGTAATAAAAGTTGAAGCAAAGATTGAAGGAACCAAGCCATTACGCGGGAAAATGAAACAACAATGTTAATGTGAAGTGACATCACTGCTAATTTTCTCCTGTACAAATTCCCTTATTACGATGAGAGTATTATTTTTACGTTAGCCTATAAAAATAAGTATCCTACAAAAAAAAATTATTCTTATATCTTCACAAAGGTCTAACCTAACCCTACTGTTACTGCACCTCAATCTCATTAAATTATAATAAAAACTATTTATTATTAATCCATCTGACATATTTATATCTGATACTATTAATACCGTAGAACGTCTGTCACACTCGCTATGGAATCATCCACGTGCTAGCTACAAACGAAAGTGCTGCCATCTTTAATATTCAAAAAGAACTAACGATCAATTTAGAAGTTGAAATATAAAATTTTCTAAGTTAGGCAGTTATTTTGTTAATAATAATAATACTTGGCCAATTTATGTGGAATATTACTTCACGAGCGCTTAAACAAAGCTTACAAACTATGACTAAAATGATCGAAATACCTAAAGCCATAGCTAGAATTACCCATTATTTATTGATATTTACATGTCGGGGGGCTGTGAACCAGCTACTTCGATGGACGATGGATTTACAAAATTAATTAAACAGCTTATTTTTTCTTTTTAAAATATTTTTTCTACAGTGAATACCGCACAAAAGTCTTAACTGCTCCCAACATTTGGGGTATGTTGTTAGGCTGGAGGTAGTGGGGAGGGGAAAGAGATGGGTAAGAGAAATGTTTGGAAGTACCTGACTATTCAGATATGGTCACCAAACACGGCTAAAGCCATTTCAAATAATGTTTCGATTCTGAATGGTGGTCTTTCACCAGGGCGATGCTTAGAGTATCTACCGCTCTGGAACGTGTCGCAAATATATTTTTAATAATTTATATGAATTAAATGTGTGATGACATATGTTAATTAAATGAAAGTTATTTGCGCACGCCGGTTTGAGCCCCCGACCTCTGGATTCGTAGCCGAGCGTCTTACCACTCGACCACGGAGGCCGACAAATACAAATCAATCAAAATGAAATCGAACAGACCACGGCCAGGAATTAACACAATTCGGTGCTCTTGATAACTACGCATCGACAATCGGCCACAGCGTTCGCTTCACTCAGTTCGTGCGTACTTGAGCAACGTCGACCATACGCCATGCCCATGGTGTGTGGTGCAAGTGCTATGGTTTCATTACATCTCCATACAAGCGCCTGTCGAAGTATGCCAAGATCGTGTGTAAGGTCCCGAAGCCGCGATTCCGCAGCCTCCCACCGCGGCGCAGCCTCCAAATCCCGCGCGGATTATTATTAATCTCCCGACCAACGCTCGCTTTCTTATCGGCCGGCGCGCATTAAGGCTGCATGCACATGCACACGGTCCATTCACAAGACGATGCATACGCCTAAGCTCGATGCTCTGATATTTTCGCGTTTAAGCAAGAGCGGTTTTTGGATTTTTGAGACCTTGATGATATTATGAAAACTTTAAAAATTATTAACCAACTAACCATCACGCCGTTTCACCGCAGGGGTGGGCGGAGGACGGAGCACCGTACAGCTCTGTCTTGGCACGCACTCCTTGCTTCGTTCACATTCATAAATTGTCTCATACATACTCTTCTGTTATTCTGGCTCTTCTGTTACGTGATCCGATTCAAGTATTTGATTCCCTTGATCGTGCCATATCTTCCTCGGGCGTCCCCGACTTTTTTTTCCACTCACTTTCGCATCATATATGGTTTTCACACTAATTTCTTCGTTCATTCGCTCTAAATGCCCAAACCATCAAAGCGTCCCTTTCTTGATCCTATTCATGACGCTTACATTCTTTCCGGATATTTACATTTTTAATACAGTCATACCATACATAATTTTATCGCACATACGTATCAGGTATCTCATTTCCACAGCATTCAGTCTACTTGCATCCTTCATCTGCCAGTTCCATGCATCACTGTCATACATCAGGGTTGGTTTAAGCACTCCATTGCGGACTGCTAGCTTCACTTCATCGGAAAATTTCTTATTTGCGCTAACAGCATTCAGTCCTCCATTAATGGAGTTTCCTGCATTCACCCTTCTTTCAATATCCTGTTATCAGCGATATCAGTAATTGCAGGTAGCCTGAGTAAACTAGTTTTGTAAGCAAATAAACCATTCGCATCAGATAAAGGGACAGGTAATGGGTCACGCTATTAAATTAGAGCGTTTACATCGAACAGCACGATTACCCCGGCGGAACCAACTTCTATGTACAGATAACTTTAATACAATAGTGAAAAGATAAGAGATTTTTAGATAAAATCGATAGAAGGCACTTAAAATCATCGAACAAGTGGTAGGCAGAAGACACTTCTGTCCTGACACCTATTGCTTACTCTACATACATTTATATGTATTCTCATTTATATACAACTCCATTTTAGTTGCTTGTCTCGCTTCTTTTAGCAACTTTTTTTAACAAGGATATTACTCATTAACGCATTACTCACGTTGGTTTATTATGTCATGATTTACTCACACCTATCATATCTCTGCTGTATCTGGGGCGTTGCCTCCAAGAAAATGATCTCTGACCTCCAGGTGGTCCGAAACCGAGCTCTCAGAAATGTCCTTGGTCTTCCATGGGACACTCGTATTAGGGACATTTTTTCAAATACCGGCATCCTTCCAATCAAGATCCTCCCCAAATATGAAATCACAAGCACCATTCTACAAATTACTCAGCAAACAACGCACACTAACATCAAACCCCTTTACAATCAAGACATCCACCAACATAACACACGAAATAACAATAAAATTCACATTCCACTTACACACACCACATGGTATGGGATAAAATCTTTGGAATACATTGCCTATACATTATATAACCCGCTTCCAGATAAATATAAAAATAGTCAACTTAATAAAAAAATTCCAAAATAATGGTTTAAAAGAATATTTTTTTAATTCGTTTAAAGATGAAAATACCTAATTTCGAAATCAGTTTTTTTTTCCCGGTAGCGTGAAAACATCCTCGTTTACTGCTCTTCATGGTTTTATTTTTTCTCCTTTGTTTCTATTTATAATTTTGTATCTTATCTTAATACTAAGTATGTATTTTTTTTACCCTGTATTTCTTATTATGTTGTATTGTATTATATTGTTTGATTTATGTTAGTTTGATCTCTGTATTCTGTTGAAACTCATGTATTTCTTTAATTCCCATTGTCCCAGAGTGAGTTTTTATAACTCATCGGTATTGCTATATATGTTAGCAAGATGTTAATCATAAAAAAAATATTATTTTTTAATTGAAAGAAGGGTGAGTGCAGGAAACTCCATCGATTGAGGACTGAACGCTGTTAACGCAAATAAGAAATTGTCAAAACAAGCAAAGCTAACTGTCCACAATGGAGTGCTAATACCAACCCTGATGTATGGCAGTGAGGCATGGAACTGGCAGAGGAAGGATGAAAGTAGACTGAACGCTGTGGAAATGAGATCCCTGAGACGTATGTGCGATAAAACCATGTATGACGGTGTTAAAAATGTGGATACCCGGAAATAATGCAAGACTGATGTAAGCGTAATGAATAGGAACGAAGAAAGGAGTGTGAAAAGAATATATGATGCGAAAATAAATGGAATGAAAAGTCGGGGACGCCCGAGGAAGACATGGCACGATCAAGTGAATCAAATACTTCAATCGGGCCAGGTGAAGAGTAAGAATAACAGAAGAGTATGTATGAGACGATGTATGAATGTCAATGAAGCAAGGAGTGTGTGCCAAGACAGAGTTGTATGACCGTCCGTCCTCTCTGCCTACACCTGCGGGGAAACGGCGTGATGGTTAGTTAGTTAGTTCAAATGCACCACACGGAAAACTTTGCAATACTCGAGCTAAAGTGCAGTGACGGAATAAAACTTTCATAATTTCATACAGCATAATATGATGATAAACTATCATGTGACTTGCACGAGAAGTCATCCGAAAGCTGAGATTGCATTACGCGAGCGGAGCTCAACAGGATTATTCCCCGAGATCAGACGAGCGCTATTACACAGATCGAATGACGGAGATATCATACAAAGTCGGCACAAACTTATTAAACAATATGCGAAACTCCAATGAAGATTGCAGGAAATGAGATGAGTGAGGCGCAGAGTTCAGAATGAGGTTCAGAATCTTTAAGCTTTCAAACCTCTGAGACTTGAAATAGCTACGTACTTCTTATGGTCACAACATTGAAACTAAGCAAAATATCTTTCATATTTATGAATGTTTTTGTTTTAATAGTAGTTTTATAAAAATAAAAATAAAAATAAAATATATATATATATATATATATACTCGTATGTACCACTCTGGAGCGTGCCGCAAATATGCTATATATTATTTTGTACGAATTAAATATGTTGACACATATCAATTAAATAAATAAAAATGTGCACGCCGGGTTTGGAACCGCGACCTCTGGATTCATAGTCGAGCGAGGTAACCACTAGACCACGAAGGCTCTCTATTGTTGGTTCACAGTGTTCTTTTACAACAAAATAAAAAATAGTGTCAGAAAACTCTGGATGTACCTGCTATACTATTTTTTCTTCCTTATGCACTATTTTTGCACTATTTATGAGTATATTATGTTTAAAAAATGTTAATTTGTGTAAAAGCCTCAACGAGCGTAAATAAATATAAGCCAAAACACAAAAACGGGTTTTAATATGCGTAGCATAGAAAAACATATTACGATTTTAAGGTTTGCAAAAGTAGGCCAGATGGACTCGAGGGGTAGTTTAATGTGAGCGAAACTTTTTTTTATACACAAAGATACCACCGAGAGAAAACATAACAGAACAATATGGTTGAACGATGAAAATTTAGAGTTAAATGTTATGACTTGAGAAAATCATTATTGGAAGTTAACGTAGTTTTAAAACGAGTCTCGTAGGGTTAAAAGATACGTCAATGAAAGTATTAATGTCGGTAAATTCTTTTAAATAATCGTATTATATTCCGGCTAATTTATATATAGTTTTTGGGTGAGCCTTGATGTAAACGGCACGCAAAGATTTATGCCAAAATATAACTACAAAGCAATCAATCAGTTAATAATAACATCAAATCTCGGAAAACTTTCATTTCATTCACCCAAATAACTAAAGACCTTCAAAATTTTGTATTATGAATGTAAATAGCAATTTTAATTACTATAATTTTTTTTTTTCAATTTGATTTGCGATAGCCGGGACTGTAGACAGTTAAACATTTAAGGTTTCCGACTTATTTTTTTTACTGACGAGTCCACGAAAAATACTATTGATTTAAATATAATCATATAATCAGAGGATGACGAAAACGATTCCTTTTAAAGAGCATCTTTATTAGGGGCTTACATACATCTAGGTAGGTCCAAAATACCGATTTTTCAAAAAGGTGCTCATTCGAAATTACCATCCTGTGAGTGTCTACCATGAAAATTTCATAAGGAAATTCGCAGTAATGACGAAGTTATAGCGTTTTGTAACTGACTGGGTGAGTTTTTTGTCACCTGTTTCTCAACGCGATTTACTCGAAACAGTGTTTTTAAAATCGGTACAAGAAATATCTCCGCAACTACTGGACCGATCGGGATCAAGTTTTGTACAGTAATGCTTCACACAATAACCTGGTACCTATCGAACCGTTTTTTCGATACCTGGCATAGTTTTTTTTCTATCATAAGTACTGAACAATTTTGAGGCGAATAATCACCTGTTTTATTCCAGCGACTGCCATGACCCGAAAATTTAAATTTCTAATTAAATAATAATAAATCTATTTTTTTACCTTTATTAATACAGTGAAGAATTTAAACCCTTGTACCCCTATAAAAAGAATGTGAAAATATGTCTAGGATAGGACTATATACATTATTTTAATAGGGATACAGGGGTTGAAAATGTTCACCTTAGTAATGAAGGTAAAAAATTAGATAACTTAGAAGCATTATAAATTCCTTAAAAAATAAATGCAGTATTTTGAAAAACCAAAAAAATATATAATATAGCCATATCCTAGACATATTTACAGTAAGCCATTCTATTATTCCCATAATCCCCTAAATTACCCCTTCTTCTTCCCATTCCAACACCTAAATATGCATATATATCTCAGTATTCTATATCTTAGTTTAATTTTAATATTGTCCTGGAGATGGAAGGGTGCTTCCGAAACCAGTCGACGAAATATTAATAAGAAAGTGGTTTTAAACAATTTTATCTGTTTTCTTTATAAATATGGCAAGCCACAAAGTAAATGCTTTTTACGAATATAAATAATTTCCTTTACGAGTACGTACGTGTACGTGTGTACGTACGAGCGTGAACTTTTCAAATTTGGAACTGATGTTAATTGAAATTATCAAAATTGAATCCGACGAATATGTTCAGAAAATTACAAAAATAATCTTTTCAAATCCCTACCTACCATGATGTAACTTAGTAGACACTATTTTATATTTGAATGGGAACTAATATTTTTTCTTGCCAAGTCAAGTTTATCCTATGATTTTTCGCGACTAACAACAACTAGTGTTTATGTGAATAGTTTTCATAACGATTATAGTTGCGTGAGATATGTACATAAAGGATGAATTACTTAATCATGTTCTTACCTTCTTTAGTGGTAAACCTATTGACATCAGTACCGTTGACGTTCAGTAAAACATCACCTGCCTCCAGCTGAAACAAGCAAACAGACATTTAGATTAAATAACCAGTAAGGTGAGCGTAGCGGTGTAGAAATGAAGACACCTTGGGAACCAATTAATTCAAATATCAAAGGAAATACAAAACACAATATTATCTAAATGGGTATTATTATGCCTTAGTTTTCAGAACAGTTATTTTGCTCTAAAAAACATAAGAAACGTTTTCCAGAAGCATTCTGTTGGAAAATAAGTAAATAATACGAAAAAAATTACGATATTGTAAAATATGTGCCTTATTCCAAACGCATATCTATAAGTTAGGTAATATAGTCGCCGTAAAGGCTTAAGGACTGAAGCGCCATTTTACGAAGTTTAAACCAGAGCACTTTCAAGTTTTTTTTTGTTTCACAGTGAAATTCATAAGTCTTTTGTACATGGTTGGATTTTGAAAAAAAAAAGTTAACCCAGCTGACTCAATGCTCTCACTGGGTCAACTGAAGCGACAAAAAGCTTAAAAAGTCCCAAACTTGTGTCGCTTAAGTCAAGCCTTCTCCCAAACGTTAAATATATTTTAAGTTGCTAAAGCGCCACAAGTCTTCTGAATCAAACGAAAGTGATGCAGAAAAAAAATACTAATCAATACTGCGTATTTAACTCATTTTTTACCAAAGTGTCGATTAAAACCATTTGCCTTTCCAGCGACGATATGTTCCGCACACTCTTACCTATCCCTTATCTTGTGTATCAAACTTAGCGACTTTTTTCTATATTTGCTGCTAGTTTCCCTAATGAAGGAACCGATCTTCCGAAACCGGTCATCAGTTTAAAGCAAATTATTATTAATGATTTTAATAATACCAAATTTGGTATTTCGGTAAGTAAATTGTGGTATTTTGGGTTTCTGGTTCAGCATCACCAGTCTGAAGATACCCATCATAAGGCGAAACTTAAAAAGTCTTAAATAAAAAATAGTGGAAAAAAGTTTATAATTTGGTATTACTTAAATCATTAAAATGGAGTTCCACCACGAATTAACAGTTTCAAAATTAGAAATAGCAAATTATTATGTTTAATCAGTTGTTATAACAAAGTATTAATTTCATTTAATCTAATTTTAACGAACCAATTTTCTATTTTCTACTAAATCTGAAAAGGGTACTGCATTTCATTATTAAAACCACAACGGGGTTAAAAATCATGTTATAATGACGCCGATAAAAGTTGTAACAGTCGGCAAAAAAACTGAAAATAATATTATCCTCACCAAAATCTGCTGACAACTCCTGCATTTATTGGGTCGGTGAATCTTAAAAATACGTGCAATTTTCAAAAATATCCCGCACGTTTAAAAACTAATGTGTTATTTCGGGAGATAAGTGCGCGATTAAGAAACGTTGAGAAAATAGAAAGGAGATTTAAATCACCTCTGACATAGTGCGAGTCTGCATTAAAATCAAAACACACTTTGAATAATGACCGCCTTCCCGAATTACGTTCCTCGGGTGGCAGAATACAGAAGGAGGAGTACGAGTAAAGTGTTTTATCCCTCTTTAAGTTTCAACGCCCAGCTACTGACTGGAGTGTCGACAGCGTTTTACCTTAAAGCCTGATTCACAGCAACGTCCGGTTCCGCTTAGTGCCGATATTGTTCCGCAAGAAAACTTAATGATATGGTATGAATAGCAATCAAGGAGTATGTGCCAAGACAAATTTGTGTGGCATTATATCCTTCTGCCCACCCTTGTGATATTCAACTACTTATTTAGTTAAATAATTATTTTGAAGTGTAAAAATACTTACAACGCCGATTTCATTTTTTTTAAACCATTTTTTTATCACTAAATAATATTTTTAACTAAATAAGTAGTTAAATAAAAAGGGTGGGCAGAAGGATATACTGCCACACAAATTTGTCTTGGCACATATTCTTTGATTGATATTCATACCATATCAATAAGTTTACTTGCGGAACAATATCGGCACTGAGCGGAACCGGACGTTGGTGTGAATCAGGCTTAAAGCTGCCGGGCCGCAGAGTTGAGAAACGGTAATTGGGAGTGAAGATCGGGAAGAAGGCGTGGAAAAAATTAAAGGAAACTTCCCAATGGCGGTGGAATTAAGAATAAGACCAAAACTGAGACACTATTCATATTAAGGGAAGACTTTCAGCTGTTTCCAAGGCATGTTAATTTTTCGCTGAAACTAACGAGGTGGGTTATGTTACGGCATCTCTACAAGTACCTACGTAAAAACTGCATGTTCATTCCCCAGAAATGAAAAATACCATCTCACTCAACTAACTTCATATAACTTCTGTAAGGGAAGATGGAAAACGTGGAATAGAATGTTCAAATTATTATGACTGAGAAACTTCATTTATATGAACAGGCGTATCAACTGCCCGGAGCCAGTGGAAATGTGGAGAATATAACGAGTCTGGCGAAAGTGGAGAAAGGAAAAGGCGAAGAGGACGGTTAAGAAGTACACAGATTTTCAGATTCACTAAATATAACCGTAATATTGGTCTCTCACAAGGGCGATATTGAAAGCATATTTAATGTTAGAAATAAGTGTGAATATAGGATATATTATTTTGTTTATAGTGAATACCCCACTAGAGTCCTTACTGCTCCCAACCGTATGGAACCAGTAGGACTAGCGCATCCCCAATTGGGGTAAGGTAGTGAGGTTGAAGGTAGTATGGAGGGGAAGGAGATGGGGAAAAGAGAAGTTGGGAAATACCTGGCTATTCAGATCCGATCAACAAACACGGCTAAAGCCATTTCAAGCAACGTTTCGATTCTGAATGGTGGTCGGTGGTCTTTAACCACGGCCTTACTAAGAGTATCAACCACTTAATTTTAGATGTGAAAAAAAACAACTTAGATTGGATATTCTGTCAAAAAATCGACTAGGATCAATTTCCCCTCTTCTCTCTGCAGCCAGTCAAACATTGGAAATGGTAGTAAGGTAAGTTCGTAAGGAGGTGGCGACACTAGAAGGCGATTGATATCTACAAAAGTAAGAGTTATTTAAAACAATAAATAAGTGAAAATAAGTTATATTTTTTTTATATAAAAGTAAAAGAGAACGATATACGAGTACATAGTCTAAACCTAGAAATAATATACCAGGAAGGATAGCTTTGAGAAACAGTGTAGTAAGAATTGTCGATTTTTTCCTGACTCGGGCGTAGCTAGGTTTTTCATAGACACACTTTGTATAACCCTTTTTTACAGTATTGTTGTCAACAAAAATATAGGATATAACTTCAAAAACCGTTGAGTTATGTCGCATAAAAAAACTTAGTGGGCGGGGTCGCCGGAGACGCGGAAGACGGAAAACATGCTTACATACCGAAAAGTAGTGCGATATTATGTGACAACTTGTTTTTTCTCTTTCTCTTTCACGGTTTACGACGTAAAAACCAAGAGAAGGTGGTTTATCGTAAATTTGTATAGGTTGGGTAAAAATATTTAGCTCTATCTCCATATATATTCTTACCCCAAGGTCAAAACCTACACAATAATAAATAATAAATAATAAAAAAAAAAACAATTACAAGACATCTACATGGATTTGGTCTCAACGACAAATGTCAAGAAAACCCATTTCCGAAAAGATAATGCGAAATCAATGATGAAAGCAATAACGTCGCTTTCTTAGAAGAAAACTTATTTCCTTAGATTCCCAGACGGCTGAAAATATCATTTTTCAAGACCTTGAATTTCCCCTTTGACCTTTCAGTGGAATGACGCGCCTCGCTACAAACGCTGGGGATTCATTCAAGTATTTAACATTAATTATGTCGAACGATATTAAATTTTATGATCACAGAAGGCCTACAAATTGCTGTCTTCAGTGCAGGGTCATTGGTTTCATTGTCATTATTACGTTTCCCAAGCCTTTGAATGTGATCCTTTTTCTGACACAGGCTTCCCAACAGATGTATTTTTTCCCTGATAATTTAAAGTTTTCCAGACCTTTACCTATTCGTTACATATTTGTTTTGTGATTTTATTTAAGATATTTAATATAAAAAATTGTTTCCCATTTAACATAAATTTTCCAAATTGTATGGCTGCTTTCCGAGAAGAAAAAGTACTCACAAAGAATGGGAAATATAGAAAATATTAGAAATTTCATTGACATTCTCAGATTTCGTATTTTACCAGGTCCTTGGCTAGTCTGTTTTACCAAAATTGAAAGAGATGCCAGTACAGGGTTGTACGTGTAACGTTCCACCCTCTGCGCCTACCCTTACAGAAAAATAGCGTGACGGTTTATCAGTTTGGAGTGTAAGCAAACTGATGTTATTTTTTATTATCATGTTATAACATGACAAATTCAGTTTTCCGTATACCTGAAATTTAGGAATGGGTTATAATAATTTAGAATCTAAATAAAACAATACGTGAGGCCTACTCTAGAGTTGATTATTTTTTTGTATGGAATCGATTTTACGTACATCGCACCATCGGTTATCGGCGCCCAACTGATGCATATTAGAGTGTTCGTGTCAACCGACCACATTTCTAAGTGCTTTCTACGAGATTCGATAAAGCTCTTCAGGATAAAAGTTTTTAATACACAAGCAAAGGTTGTATGTTTCGTACGGTATAACAACCCAAACGAAAGATGTATCTAATGTGAGTAAAAAAAACCTTTCAAAGTCATAATGAGAGACCTCAGATAAAAGATTTTATGTTGTCAAAGGATGACATAAATAAATAAGATGCTACAACGTTGTTCGTTTGAGATGTTTCTATAAAGAGTAGCAGGGCTTATATGCCGAGAGTATGTTGGACTTTCTAACTAATGTGACTCAACAAGATAGTATATTACATATAAAACATACATTGGAACCAGTAGGAGACCAATATTTCAATACATTTGTGGTTTTATACTAAATGACTGTTTCATTAAATTCATAAAGCCAAACCACAAAGTGATTGCCATCTACGAAAATATGATTTATAAGCTTAAATAGTTTTCACACCTCTACTTTCATTACTCTGGACAAAAGACGTAGAACTCTAGACGTAGATGCTGTGCGAGGCGAGATTGGGCCTGCGTGGACCTAGGATGAGATGGTGCAAGATACAGTCGGAATATCAATAAGTCACCCCTCTCCGACAGGAAAAAGATTTTTTTAAATACGATACTATGCGATACAAAATCTAGATAAGTCCACCGATATCCGAAACTGAGAGGCCTTGACAAACTTGGGAGAGTTTGCTGTTTGCGCGCGTTATTAATTCAGATTATCATTATCAATGTGTGCCATTTACTTTCTGTTATCAATTCAAAACCGCACCTACGCCTACGGTGAGTTAATGGTGAACACTGGTGGATACAGTATTCCACTCATCCGTCCACACTCTACAAAACAGTGGCCTCTACGCTACAGCGCGTGAAGACGTACGTAGATAAAGACGTAAAATCTTGCCAAAATATGTATGGCACCCGTCCTAATTGTTAACTTATCAGTCTTACATGCCACACATTTATTATTTACGATAGTACTCAAGAAATATATTTTCAATTTGTTTGAAACGCGGCCACTGAAATTATTTAGTTTTTTTTTTACACTTAATACCGCACTAGAGTCCCAACTGCTCTGAACGGTCTATGGCATCCCCAAATCGGGGCTTGTTGTGAGGTTTAAGCTAGTAGGGAATGGAAGGAGATGGAGAAAAGGAAGGTCGGGAAGTACCTGGATATTCAGATCTGGTCACCAAACACGGCTAAAGCCACTTCAAGCAACGTTTCGATTCTTTGAGTATCTACAACTCTGGAACGTCCCGTAAATAAAGTTGTAAGTCACTAGCCATAAGTCTTACTTGAAAGGTACTAACCATAAGTCTTAGTTGTAATTTATACGCCACTAGAGTTACTAGCCTTAGTGCGTATTTCACCATCTCTGTGTAAACTGTTGAGTAGCAACTCGTCGAGTAACTTTAATCATAGGATTAACATGGCTGTAAACCTTTGATTTTTTCTTCACCGTTAAGAAGCTCTCTATCAGTTAATTGTAGGATTGAGTTTTAACGGACATTTACTTGACGGGTAGCGTTCACTCAGTGGTGGTGAAACGGATAATATATGTTGCTCGACGAGTAGTTTTAACGGACATTTACCTGACGGGTAGCGTTCACTCAGTGGTGGTGAAACGGATAATATATGTTGCTCGACGAGTAGCAACAATCTACCGTCTACTCAGGGTTGGTGAAATACCTCCTTAGTGATTGAGTTGTAAGTTTTATAATTTTTTTCGTTCAAGAAAACGGCGATATAAAAATCAGGTAATTATTATTATTTTTAAACAATTCTATCTGGAGATAAATCAATTGGTTTAATTTAAAGAGGAATTTGTTTATACATTTTAAAAAATACGTTAAAAAAATATTTGCTTACCCTAATTGAAAATCTGGGTTTTGATCCCTTCCCGTGCAAAAATAATTAGTTTACTCCAATTGAAAAAAATGTATTGATCACTTTCCTGAATAAACTTGTTTCGTATCACCCACGCGATTTTGTGAAATTTATCGTATATCAAATGAGGATAGCTACATGTTGTGAAAGGGTTTTTCACATCCGCTATTATCATCAAGTACAGAGACAAAAAATAACAATAATACATTTTATGACACTATTCTTCTGTCACCATTCTTGTTTGGTGATTTCGTGTGAATTTGTCATTGATTCGGTAGGTACACACCAACCTTAAAATACGCCATTTCATTAGACCTATCCTCCATTCATATTTGGTACATGTATTATTTCATTTTTTTTTTTTTTTTCTTATGAATTTACGTTTATTTTTTTTTACTATTATTTTTGTGTATTACAACTTTTACTTTATTATTATTATGTATTATTATCAATTATGGAAGGTATTGCATTGCACTACTCCTGCATACCTTCTGGAATAAAACTAATACTATTATTATTATTATTATTAGACTTCTGTATTCGTCGTTCGAGGAAAATCCATAAGCGAGATATAAATAAATTTAAAGTACTTACATGGCCGTTCCTACTTGGTTATCAAAACACGTTCCGAATGTAAAATTCTGTATGGAAATTTGTGCAGTTGAACGTAGAGTGGTGTAGCATTAACGACTGGTGACTTTTTAATGCAAGGGCCTAGAGATTGAAAAATAAACATTAATATTTTTTTTTATATATTGTTAGAAATCGATTTCGGCGATTAAAAAAAAAGGACAATTTTTTTTATCTTCCTCCGCAAGAAAAGAGTCGCAGGCCACCACTGATAACTCAACTACACAAATTTCCAAGCAGTAACCAGAAGAACACATACGTATAAATGTTTATGTTTATGTCTAACGCCCTTGAAGTGATATTTCACTAAAATGGCGATATTCGAATAAGTAAACTTTATTTTATTATTCTATGTTGAATAACACCTAAACCAACTAATGCAAGAGAATACAAAGGTGTGACAATTCCTAATAAAGTCTAATCCGTCTAAAGATGGCTCCAACTGGAACGTTTTTTGTATTTAAAAAGGTAGGTTTTTCACGTTTTAAGTTTTAATTTTTTCACAATATTGTCATGATCAAAAATATAGCATATAACCTAAAAAACCGTTGAGTTATGTCTATTTATGTCGCATATAAAACGTGCGGGCGGAGTCAACAGAGACGCGGGACACGAAGAACACTCTTACAATACTTTAAAGCGGTGTGATAATTTGGAAAAATTTGTTGTCACTTTCTTTCTCATAATGTGCGACGTAAAAAACCCGGAGAAAGTGATTTATACCAAATTTGTATAGGTTGGGTAAAAATAATTAGCTCTCTCTCTCTCCATTTATTGCTTCTCCAAGGGCATAACACTGTAAGGATATTTTCACATATAATTCAACTCGGGTGACGTCGACAACTATTCGTAACACCATTTAACAAATCAATTTTATAACAAAAAAAATTGTATTGTTTATGATAAATAATGTATGTGCTAAGTTCTTTTGTGGGCCATAAATTAATTCGTCACGAAAAAACAATAAATACGAGTTACGTGCATACGTTTGAAAAAAAAACCTCAGATTGATAAAACTGCAAATCGTTAGCATTCAGTGCTCAATAAAGCCAACGCAATTTTAAGCGATTAAACGTAATTTATGTATGGATAATAATTGTAAAGATAATAGGGAAAACTGGCAGCTTATGCTTCAAGCACGACAAGCGGATGGCAGTTATTACTGAGTATGGTTAAGAATTTAAAAAAAACCATCGATGCACACACAATATGCATTAAGTACGACTTGACAGCCTCCGTGGTCGAGTGGTAAGACGCTCGATTACGAATCCAAAGGTCAAGGGTTCAGACCCGGCGTGCGCGAATAACTTTTATTTAATTAATATGTATCATAACACATTTCATTCATATAAAATAAAAATAAAAAGTACATTTGCAGCACGTTTCAGTACATTTTGAGATACACACTGGCAACATTGTCACTATATACTTATTGTTCCCAGGAAAGAGATAGAGTCGGGTCAACAAGTCGTGTGCATTTGTTGTGATAAATGTTTTCGTAGACGCGCCAAGAAATGTTCCTTTCTCTTCATACCTGATGCGTCTCGTACGGAATTCCAATCCACGATGCAGGCCAGCCAGCAAACGACACTACGCGTTACAAACAACGCTTCACTCAACAAACAACACCAGGTTTCCGGATTAGGTTAACGGAATCCTCAATTGATAGCACTTAAAGTACACTGCGCCCGTATCGCATCGGGCCACATACCGACTCAACGACTACCAACATCGGCTACATTGTAACATAGCAGAGTCAATAGACCCACATTCCACTCGCAACACTCCTGCCCCAAATATCCCAAAACGCTGAATTAAAACAGACTTATTTGATCGTTATTGTTATTATGTATGAATCACGACGTGTGCGCGCACTAAACAATCGACAACTGCGAACGTTCAGCGTACTACACCCACTGACCGCACAGTCCGCACACTATGCGCGAGTCCGGCCTAGCACTAAACTTCATACAGTATCTTACACGTTAACAGCGTTCACACTCAAATATTTGCGTTTTTTTAGTACGACAAACTAATCTTTACCGGCGGCGGTAATCGCGGTGCCCGCCCATCGCAAGTGGCGGAGCGTTGTACCGATATTGCCGCAGTGTCACTATCGCTGAATGCAAGGAGCCCCCCAGGAGTCGCGTGTAAAAATAAATGAGACAGCACGTACGTGCGCCGGTGTTGAAAATCGAAATTCCGGTTTTTTCACTTTCGTTTTTATCCAGGAATAAACGAAACACCGGTTCGCCGCGGTGGAAAAGGCCGCGCAGCCAGGAGGCCAGAGGCGAGGCGGTTGAGCGAGTGCCCGCTCGCCGGTCACTAAGGAGGCGCTGGGCGGACGGACCGAGGAACCGAGGGCCGAGGAACGCGCCCGCGTCTCCGTCACCGCTCTCCGTCGGGAGTGTTGTAGGGATGGTGATATCGGAAATTGGGTGTACCTGCGGTTCCAGTTACCGGTGACCGGCGAGGAACCGGCTATTTATCCAGTTATTTTTGGAACCGGTTTCTGGTGCCAGAAAAGTTCCACGGTGAATGAGAAGAGATTTTCATATTTAAATCGAAAAGTTCCAGCAAATCGACAAAAAATCCTACCCGAAAAAAAAGCACTAGTAAGTAGAGATTTCAAATCGAAAAGTACTAGCAAACCCAATGACGTTACATAAATATAGACACGTTGTAGCGCTCTCAAAGTGGCAACCAATAATCACGCTACTTGGTGTGATCGGCGTTTAAGCCGATTTAGTACTAAACGGTCACGCGTCGCTTGAGGTCGTTTCAACATTACAAGCAAGTATGGAACGCGGTCCGAACTCCGGATCTGTTTCGTTCATACACATATATTCTATGAATGTCTATCTGTCATAGATGACCGATATTTGAATGATGAATTTACTGGTAACGTGTGTGTTTTGCTTGCCACCTTTTGTGTTAATATTCTAAGGCTATAACGTGTCTATATATGTAACGTCATTGAACAAATCAACAAAAATTATTCTCCGAAAAAAAAGCACTAGCGAATCGATAAAAGTACTAGCAAATTAACAACAACAACAAAAAATGGCACTAACCGGTTCCTCGTCAAAGAGACCTTTCCGCCAAAAACCTATTGTGTCCAAAAAAGGAGCCGGTTCCTTAGAGAAATAATATCGACGGTTTCAGTGACCGGCTTGGAACCGGCTCCTTTTAACCGGGACAAGAATATCGACCATCTCTAGAGTATTGTCATGTTTCACGTTCTTCTCGCCCTCTCCCGGAAGAGGCGGCCTGAAAACTCATCGACCTTATCAATTCTGAACGCATCATAGCGTCCGTTAATTCGATTTCAGATTTGAGTGTGGACTTACATATGTGCGGCTCGTGGAAACTCCGACAAAGGTCATAAACAATTACAAAAAGTAGTTGCCGAATGCCGCATACCTACTCATCAATCAATCAAATATTGTATTTTTTTTTCGGTCGGAAACATACAGTTGAAAATATATTATAAATTGCCACTAATTGTAATATAAAAAATATTATTGTTTTGTTAATTTTAAAATATTACACATTTTATGGATTTTGGTGGACTACAACACTCTCACTGAAATCTAGGAAAAAAAAACATGAATACATTTTAGTTTTGACAATATTATAGAGGTGTAATGATAGATAATATATAGTATATTTGCGGCACGTCCCAGAGTGGTAGATACTCTTAGTATCGCCCTGGTGAAAGACCACCATTCAGAATCTAAACGTTGCTTGAAATGCTTTTAGCCGTGTTTGGTGACCAGATCTGAATAATAATGATAATAATTGGCTGATCTACATAGCTCCGTTTTCGTGACAGAAATATCACCTCAAGGGCGCTATACTATATAATATTAAAACTAAGACTTGATATTAACTTATGCCTAATATTTATAACTTGTGACTTACAACTAACATAGTAATATTAACAAATACATATAATGGTTGTTGCCCGTGCTGTCGGACCTAGTAGAGTAGGAAAAAATGGAGTAAGCAATAGTAAATTAAGTATAGCACTCGGACTGAGTGATCAAAACTCTAGTGAAGCAAATTGACGTTATTGTGGGTGTGATAATTTAAAAAATAACCGGGTACTTCCAAACCTTCCTCTTCCCCATCTCCTTCCCCTCCCCGCGACCTTCATACCTCAATGGGGATGTTGTAAAGATAATAACATATTTATTTTGACAATGTTTCGAATTCGTATGTTGTATAGATGTTGTTCATTTTATTCAACCATTGAATTGTAAATAAGAATAGTCTCACTTATGATGTAAAAGCTCCATATGCAAAAATAAATGTAGTAAACAAATAAAATGTTATCAATCGTGTGGCTTCTAAGAAAACTAAAAACAAATTCATGTTACAAAAGCGATTTATATAAATTCAAAAAGCCCCGTGATAAATTAGGAAAAATGTGCTGAGAGCGTGATTCAAAGTACCTACGGATTAGGTGAAAAGTCATGTGAAAAAAATGTTAATCCACGAAATAAGTTAAATTTACCGCGTGAAGGCATTCCTTCATGGACTCGTGTTGTGTACACAAAAGCAACAGGCTCACAAAAATGATGCCAAAGCACGGAATAACCGTGTTCACATACACAATAATTATAATTCACAAATTAACCCTTTACCGCATAATGTTCCAAATTTGGAACATAATGTTATCATCATAAAGGGCTATGTGGGCCATATGTGTATTTTATTTTCAGCTCATTGCTTACTGTGAGCTCTGCATTATCATAAATCGAACAGTGCCATCAGTTACGAGCTTTTTAATAACTACAGTCGCGTCAGTAAGTTGACATTTCGGCGATTTTGTGAACGACCGTGTGTGTGATTGTTCACTGTGTGAATTATTTTGTAACATTTTAGAAGGAATAATAGATATTAAGATTTTCTGTTTCTATTCCTTGGTGTGGTTGGTATAGCTTTAATGCATAGTGTGACAAATTTGGAAATATTGTATTTATTCGCCATATTGCATGTAGTGCCAAGTTGCAATACTTTAAAAAAAATAAAAATACTATAAATACATTTCTAAACGGATTAAAAATCCACGCGGTAAAGGGTTAATCCGAATGAACGACCCCAAGGCAGGTAAATACGTCAGTAAATCAAATACAAGTACTATTTCACAAACAACAGAAAATGACTTGTGTTTTTAACCGGAAAACAAAACAATATTTTTGAAAATTAATTATTACAATGAAACATCGTTTTTTCACAGTGAATTCCGCACAAGAGTCCCAACTGCTCCCAACCGTCTAGAGCCAGTCAGAGTATGGCATCCCCAGATGGGGTATGTTGCGAGGCTGAAGGTAGTGGGTAGGGGAAGGAGATGGGGAGGACAAAGGTTGGGAAGTACCTTTGGTATTCAGATCTGATCGCTAAAGCCATTTCAAGCAACTTTTCAGTTATGAATGGTAATCTTTCACCAGGGCGATACTTAAGAGTATCTACCACTCTGGAACGTGCCCCAAATATACTGCATATAAATTTATTTGAATTAAAATGTGTTATGCCATTTGAATTGTGAGCTACGGAGCTTTTTTTAATATCACGATACCACTATGTTTGTTTCAAACTTTCAATCGAAATATCAGGCTAAATCGAGTAGTGAAGCTATTGCACAATAAGTGTCAAAGTTTTTCTACAGTCAGGAGACAGTGGGGCTATGGCATTTCCAATTAGGGTATTTGTGAGGCTAAAATTAGTAGGTAGGGAAAGGAGATGGGGAAGAGGAAGGTTGGGAAGTACCTGGTTATTCAGATTTGGTAACCAAACATGGCTAAAGTCATTTCAAGCAACGTTTCGATTATGAATGGTGGTCTTTCTCCAGGGCAATACTTAGAGTATCTACAACTCTGGAACGTGCCGCAAATATACTATATATACATTTATTTGAAATAAAATGTGTTATGACACATATTGATAAACTAAAAGTTATTTGCTTACGCCAGATTTTGACCCGGGACCTTTTGATTCGTAATCGAGGATCTTACCACTCAACCACGAAGGTCGTCAAACGTTACTTTCGAATGATGGCTGACTGTCTAAATTCCAATCCGTGATGCCCGAATGTCACCAAAAATAATATTTGAGCACCAAAGTTGGACAACAATTTCAGTTTATTGATTACCCAAAATTGGACAACAATTTACAGTTTATTGATTACCCAAAGTTGGACAACAATTTACAGTTTATTGATTACCCAAAGTTGGACAACAATTTACAGTTTATTGATTACCCAAAGTTGGACAACAATTTACAGGTTATTGATTATCCAAAATAATATTATGTTGGATATCTGGACGTTAGCTTAATCATAAAATATCCAGATATTATCACAATTATAATAATAATAATATTATTTCAATAGCAAAATATGTACGAGTGCCGATATATAAGCCATTGGTACCTGCTAAAAAAATAATTTGTTATTCTGTTTATTAGAATACCGGTGAACAATCACTGGATTTAACCAAACTTGCAATGTAATCTAATATGTATGAGTGCCGATATATAAGTCACTGGTACCAGCTAAAAAAATAATTTGTTATTGTGTTTATTAGAATACCCGTGAGCAATCACTGGATTTAACCTAACTCGGAATGTACTCTGTATGAGTGCCGATATATAAGTCACTAGTACCTGCTAAAAAATATTTGTTATTCTGTTTATTAGAATACCCGTGAACAATCACTGGATTTAACCTAACTTGCAATGTAATCTAATATGTATGAGTGCCGATATATAAGTCACTAGTACCTGCTAAAAAATATTTGTTATCCTGTTTATAAGAATACTTGTAAACAATCTCTGGATTTAACCTAACTTGCATTGTAATCTAACTTGTAATGGTATTTCAACAGTTTCAATTTTCACATTTTTAATGATATAAGGGCATAAAAGCAACAAAAAGCTTCATCATTATTTAGGCAAACTTTCTGTTATTAGTATTTGTGTGTTGTGTTGACTTTATAAATCATTTTAATGGTGTATCGATATTGTTTTGTTTAATGTGTTCAAATTTGTTTATCAAAAATGTCCGAATTCCATGTGGGCTAACTAATAGGCTATCCAACATCCTTTAATATATCTTTGTCTCTTTCTATCGAGTCAGTATAAAGTCAACCGTCCTGACTACACTATTTCGCAAAGGTACCTCTACATGTCCTCCAAGGTAATAATCTTGTAAAAAACGAAACATTAATATGTTAATACCTAACCTATTAATTTAATGCAAATGAACGCGTTTAGGTATAAAACTTTCCGTGCGTAATCAAGATTCCAGTCATTATGAATAACAAATTGTATTCAGTGTTGATTATCATCAGAATACCTCACCTGTGTTCATTTATTTTTTCTGGAATTCAAATATTACCAATTACTTATTTTTTTATGATAGTCATTTAAGTACCTATTTCAAAAATGTAAATATAAAATCCAATCACACAAAAACAATTAAGAACAATCCCTTAAGCAGGCAACTTTTTATTTATTTACTATCTATTTATGTCGCCATAAAGAAGGTAATCGGATTGAATGGTTGAGTTAGGTACGGCGAGTTCTCGCTACGGACATCGTACGTGCAAGCACACCAACACCAGCTACATAGTGAAATTAATACATGTATTACGAAACAAAGGCAGTATCTAATTTGAAAGGAAAACTTTTAAAAGAAAATAAGAGTTATCAATAGTAATTAATCATCCTTGTGATAGTGACATTACAAACTTATAGATACGTCAAAGTGGCAAGCAAAAGCTACGGAAATTATCGTACTTTCGGATTAAGTATTCTACTGTCGCGCGCCGCTCGAGGTCGCATACTATTATAATCGAGTACATAGAGTAGTATCTATCCAAGGCAGTGAAGTCAGTTTTTGACTTGTGTTTGATGATTTTAACCTGACTCGGCGCACCTGGGCGTGGCTAAGACTAAGGCTACGGTATTTATACATCCATTCATATCACATATCGAATGTTTTTGTTTATTCGTATCGCCACTTTTTCACAGTATTTTTAACAACAAAAATATAGCATATAACCTAAAAAACCGTTTAGTTGTGTCAAGTTTAGTGGCATAAGCAATAAAAAATGTGGGCGGAGTCCCGCGGTGAACCAGAAGCTTAAGATCATTGCGACAATATATAGAAGCGGTCTATGAAATTTGCTGTCTTTTTTTCTCTCATGGTGTACGACGTAAAAACCCGGAGAAAGTGATTTATCGCAAGTTTGTGGAGGTTGGGTAAAATAATTAGCTCTCCCTCCATATATTGTTACTTCAAGATTATAATATATCTAAACAAATTGCATAAATATTAACTCATGTCAAAAACCATTCATACAAACGTCCTTTTTTATTTCTTAATTGCTTCTTTTAATGTCTTTCCGTCTCTTAAATTGTATTGTAAGGGCCGATTTCTAAATTCCTTTGAACATGCATTGTTCCATGGACCACATGTTAAAACTATGATCTTAAGGGTTGACCATTGTTACGACTCTGTCTACCCTCAACCGATTTCTTCTAAGCATTACTATCCAGAACGCACTGCGGTGCGGAACATAAATATGTACAGTTAAAGGTTTAAAAATTGTACTCTATAAATTCTTCCAATAAAAAATATGCAAGTAAAGTGATTATATTTTATTCTACATCCCGGAACAAAAGCGCGCCTTACCCAAGGAGCATCTGTCGAGTTCGTCAGCGAACATTACAGTGGTGTCAGAAGTAATTGGGATGTGAATAATTTACTTCATTAAAATCACATATCTAGCGGGCTTTAAAAACTTGAAGCATTTTTACGCAAATATCGTGACGCTTGTACGAATCCTGCAATCAATCATCTTCACTACTGGAAGTCAACACATCTGGAAGCAAACAGCAGCCTTTCCCGAGGAGTAGTCTACTCTGAAGCCGAGTTTCAACAACCAGCCTTCCCGTGAGACCAGATCTACTTGGAGGCAGTTCAGCAGCTCATCAGGTGCAGATCACAATCGTCGTTCCGAATCCAGAAGAAGAAGAAAATCAACAACATCAAGAAAAAGAAGAAACAGAAAAGGAGAAACAATGCAGATTCAACTATTTTTTATGTAAGTCGGAGATTTATATAGTAAATTTTTTTAACCATTTAACATTTTTTTTGTACAATATTAATAACTTCACTTTTTTCTTGTAATAATTCATTAAATTCCAAAGAATCAATCATGTCTTTAAAGAAAGAAAACACTATAGATTTAAATTTAGCTGAAAAAATTCTTATTAAATTTGATGGCGATAAATCCAAACTTTTTGAATTTATTGATAATAGTGAAAAAGCCTTAAAATTAGTCGATAAAAATCATAAAGATATTTTATATACATTAATTGAGAGTAAAATTACTGGAAATGCCAGATCTCTCATTCGTAATCGAAACTTTAATAACTTTGAAACATTAAAATCACATTTGCTAGACATATATTCAGATAGAAGAACAACTAATCAGTGGCATTTAGAATTGAACTCTTGCAAACAATTATTCAATGAAAACATATTTAACTATTCTAGTAGAGTAGAAAATTGTTATATAAAATTAATTAATAGCGTAAATAATGAAAACGTTAATTTGCCATGCGAAGCTCGAGAAGCTTGCATTAATCTTTTTTAAAAACCAGGCTAAAAATGTTTTCATAACAGGATTAAATGACGATTTAAATCTGTTGGTGAAATCACAAAAGCCAGAAACATTAGAATCAGCAATTTCATTAGCTTTAGCCGAAGAACAAGAATTAAAATCAAAATATGAAATTAGAAAATTTCAAAAAATTCCATTCAGTAATAATACCTTCTGTAAAATATGTAAGAAAAATAATCATGATATGTCTCAATGTAGATTCAAGAATAGATCTTTTAATAATAATTTCAACAATGTCAGAATCATTAAAAATCAACCATCCGTTATGTTTTGCAAATATTGTAAAAGGAGTAATCACAATATAGAAAATTGTAGGATATTAGCCTATAAAAAACAACTTGAAAATAATCCTAAGGTTCCTTTAAACGAGTAAGGACCTTTGGAACTGGCCATTCTAAAGGATTCCGACGAGTTAATTCGGGCTTTTTAGGTACTTTAAATCATTCATTCTGTTCTACTTTCGTAAATTTAAAAATATTAAAAATTGCATCAAATACTTTAAATAAATTCTTAATTGATACTGGAGCAGATATTTCACTTATAGATCAATAAGTCGTCTATGCACGTACTCTCTCAAAATCCTGATAAGTCAAAAAACGTTACAAGTGAATTAAATAAAGAAAATGGTCAAAGAAACCACTTTCATACAAAGAATTCTAAAATAAATATTAAACATTCAGACGAAAGCAATCGCGTTAAGAAAAATAAAAAATGTAAAAAGAATACTAAAATTAAAATTAAAAAATCAAATCGCGTGAAATGTAAAAGCGATATCGAGTTAACGAAAGCTCAAGAATATTTTCCAGATGAAACTTTTAACTGTGAAAAGAAAAATATAATTAATGATAATATTACCAATAAATCACAACCAAATAAAATCGTAAAAACGAACGATGATACATATGTTTATACAATCCCTGCGCGTACAGAGAAAATAATTAAAATTAATATTATAAATAAAAGTAGTATAAGGGTATACATACGAAAATTATTTAGACGATTTAAAATTAAAATTACAATTAAGTCAAAAAATTGCCAGAGATAATTGCGTCAAGTCTAAAGAAATCAATAAGAAGTATTACGATAGAAACAAAAAAACAGATAAATTCGAAATAGGAGACCTTGTATATTTAGAAAATGAAAATATTAAAACAGGAAAATCAAAAAAACTAAGTAGTCGATATAACAGACCTTATAAAATAATTGAGATAAATTCACCTGTAAACTATACAATAAAAATTAAAAATAAATTTGTAACAGTTCATGCCAATAGATTAAAACGACAACATTAATATTAATCTTATTTAGATTTTAAAGGGAAAAATAAATTAATTTAAGTAAAATGAAAATGCTTAAATTAAAATTAAAATGTTTCAAATAAATTAAAAAATGATTACGTATAATTAAAAGGTTAATAACACTGAATTATGTTAATCAAAATCAAATATTATTATGAAGAAAATTCAAACTGAATGAAGAGAAAATATAAATTAAGCAAAACTATCACCTATATGCCATTTTAGAAAATAAAATGATTTTAACTATTATATTATATAAGTTTTTTAAATAAAATAAAATAAAATGTTTGTAATTCAAAACTCTTTACTTAACTTTGTTAGATATAACATTTATAAATTAATGTCTTCAACTATTTCACGAAAAGATAATACATATACCGTTATTTTACCATCAATGGCGTACCTTGCCATTTTAGAAAATAAGTTTAATTATGTAATTATGAATGAACCTGAAAATTATAAACACTTAGTTTATAATGAAATATTATGTAAATGTCAAAACCTATATTACTCTATGTAAACTAGATTTTTTTTTAAATGTAATGAATTATTGCATAAATTAGAAAATAATAAATGGATTCAAATGTTTTTTAAACCAACAATTGCTACAATCACTTGCAAGGACAATGATATATTAATTGTATTCAAATTAGAATGTACAATAATTTAAGTATTAATCGAATGTGAAAGGTATACACACAAAATACTATTTTAAAAACAGATGATAAAGATTTCGAAAGTTCATTTGAATCAATTGTACCATGTTTTTATATAAATTAATGATAATTGTTGTAATCGTAAGAAACTCATAAGCTCATCTCTAGAAATTTACATATTATGTATCCAAATAATATTGATAATCACCAAATTTTATTAGCATGTCATAAATTAAATGAAATAACTAAAATCACTGTAAATTTGGGATGTGAAATATTTATAAATAAAATTGTTAGTATTAATGACTTTGTTTTCACCTATTTGACTATTTTAAAATTGATATGTATGTACCCTATTTACAAGATGTATAAGAAATGTAATAAAAATTAATAAGCATAAACATTAAAGCAAAAATTAGAAATAAGTTTTTCAAATAATAAAAAGTAATTTCTTGAACTAGGCATGTCACGCCTATATTGCATATGTTAATTTTAATATTCTATTTTTGAGTAATTTTGAAAATATAAGCTGAATTTAATATAAAAATATGAAGCTTAAGTATAAAATAAATTTCATCATATATTTTCATTTAAAATGCGGAGGTGTAAAGAGACCTACCCATTCGCACCACTTGTGCAGTTAACTCATGTCAAAAACCATTCATACAAACGTCCTTTTTTTATTTCTTAATTGCTTCTTTTAATGTCTTTCCGTCTCTTAAATTGTATTGTAAGGGCCGATTTCTAAATTCCTTTGAACATGCATTGTTCCATGGACCACATGTTAAAACTATGATCTTAAGGGTTGACCATTGTTACGACTCTGTCTACCCTCAACCGATTTCTTCTAAGCATTACTATCCAGAACGCACTGCGGTGCGGAACATAAATATGTACAGTTAAAGGTTTAAAAATTGTACTCTATAAATTCTTCCAATAAAAAATATGCAAGTAAAGTGATTATATTTTATTCTACATCCCATTACACATGTCATTCCTAAGTACACGCTAATTACTTATTATTTTAAAGAAAACGATTATTTCCACTGTTCCTCGAAGATTTTAAGTGCCATTTCAGAGAGTGAGATGGTGAACGTAGCAACACAATAACACATAAGTATAAGAAGGACAACCTACTGGCAGTAGGTCGTCTTATAGGGGGTTCCATATTCGTTGATGTAGCGTCGCCCGGTCTTACATATATTTCGTCCATACACACATATTATTTTAATGTCTATCTTTGTCATACATGTAACATGACCAATGTTTGAATATACTGGAAATTTACGTGTGTTTGTTACTTATCACATTTTGTTTAAATATTCTTATACAATGACGTGTCTTATGTTTGTAATGTCATTGCTTTGTTACTCATAAATTTGAGATTGTGTTGACGGGATTAATTTATTGTGAGGATGGGATTTGTAAACATAACTATGCAGTATAATTATTTCAATTATCAATGAAAAAATAATCATATAATCACCATTGTAAAATCAGGTAAAGGAGTATTTTATAGTAGAGTATGTGTAGACATTTTAGCTCGCACCCGCTCCCCCAAATATTGTTTTAAAAGATGTATGTAAAAAAGGTGACCAAAACCTGACTTTTATTTACTATTTATGAGCACAAAACATACTTTATGACAATTATTGGACATTCACGTGTTTTTAAAAGTCACAATGTTCGAAAATTTAAATATGTGCTTTCATATCTCGGTAGATATTCAGTAGCTACTTAAAAAAAAAAACGAAAAGCTAGTACCTAAAAAATACAATGACGAGCAACAGATTAAATAACAATCAATTCCTTCCTTCCTCCCCTGTAAACTGCATACATATCATACACACGTGCCATGTAACATTGTTATTATAACCAAGCTAAACTAATTGCTATCCTATTGGTTTAATATACCAAACATGGAATATTTAGCTTAAAAATAACCTTGTAATAATTTATACAAAAAACGTATTGCATAACAACTAAATTTGCAGCAATTTGTAATGCAGAAATGTCTTATTCGTATAATGAATGGCTCGTAAATTCGAGTGAAGATTTTCTTTTCAGAAACGATTTGTGATTCTGCATTAAGATTATTTAAAGAATATTATCCCTTTGTTGGAAAAATAAGCAACATAAAGTCTTGCTTATTTTCGAACCACCTGCGTATGTGTTTAGAGATATGCAGCGGGAAAGCATTTTCTAATGCAAATCTTTATAATATTTCTTAGCAATGCTGTATTAGTGAATGAATGCAAGATGTACCTTTGCGATCCAACGTAGAAAGTCATCAATCCATTCCCAGCTGGGATTAAACCGGATATTCATGAATAACGGCCAATCGGTTCGCTGATTTGTGGTAATGTCTTATTCGCTTATAACGTATTAATATTTCGATTTCTACCTCACTTTTGTATTTTTATTACAAAAGTCTCTGATTTAATATATTATGTTATTTGATTCTTGGAGGACTGAACGCTGTTGGGGCAAATAAGAAATTGTCCAAAGAAGCGAAGCTAGCAGTCCACAATGGAGTGCTTATACCAACCCTGATGTATGGCAGTGAGGCATGGAACTGGTAGAGGAAGGATGAAAGTAGACTGAATGCTGTGGAAATGAGATCTTTGAGACGTATGTGCGGTAAAACCATGTATGACCGTATTACAAATATGGATATCCGGAAAGAATGCAAGGCTGATATGTGCGTAATGGATAGGATCAAGAAAGGGACGCTTAGATGGTTTGGGCAAGTAGAGCGAATGAACGAAGAAAGGAGTGTGAAAAGAATATATGATGCGAAAGTGAATGGAAGAAGAAGTCGAGTCAAGCCCGAGAAAGACATGGCACGATCAAGTAAATCAAATACTTGAATCGGGTCATGTGAAGAGTCAGAATAACAGAAGAGTATGTATGAGACGATGTATGAATGTAAATGAAGCAAGAAGTGTGTGCCAAGACAGAGTTGTATGGCGGTCCGTCCTATCTGCCTACCCCTGCGGAGAAACGGCGTGATGGTTAGTTAGTTAGTTATGTTATTTGATTAATTAAGATTTGCGATCAATCTTCCGTGTGCAGAAAACGATACAGTGAAAATAGAGTAATTTCCAACGGCTTAACGGTATCTTGCGGTCAACTTCAAATTCCTTACTATTTTGTTATTTATGAAATCCAAACAAAATATATCATATACAATCGGCGTGTAAATACCCCTAGTAAATGTGTTTACAACACGTATGGTGTACTCAATAAAGCTTATGAATTATTTAGTTACAAACAACAATGTTTATAGTACGCCCAAGGATGAGGTGCTCGCCTCCTCAAATTTCAGCCAACTAAGTTTAGAGGCCATAAGACAAACAGACAGATGAAGCTTCAAGAAGTGACGAAAGAAGTGTAAATGAATAAATAAATATAAATAGAACATATATACTTTGTTTTTAACCACTTTTTTTTTTTTTTCAAAAAAAAAAAAAAAAAAAAAAATGGTTAAAAAACAAAGTATATATGTTCTATTTATAAATATGTCAAGCCACAAAGTTAATGCTTTTTACGAATATATAGAATAAATAAATCTTTGTTTTCTTTTATATTTTCAATTTTAAATTGTTTTATCATATAATTCTATGATGTCCTCCACATCACAGGTGAACTCGTAGCGTGGTGGACAATGTGCTCGTATGTACAATATTGTAAATAAACATGAAGTTAATAAAATAAAATAAAAATGTGATGACTACAAAAAGAAGGAACAATGATATTTGATGCAAAAAACACTCCACCTAGCGATAGGGGAAACAAGAAGGTTTGGCGGCATTAAGTCAAAAAGTTTTGCTGTCGTAGACCATCAGATTAAGGAGGCAGTCCCTTTTTAACCACCCCCCCCTATCATATTGTCGTATTAATATGAATGGATATCGTTTACCATATTTATACATATTATATTATAAATAAGTATCACAACTACGAGTATCAATTACTACTTCATTGATGTTCGTGGCGAGGCGCTCGACTTCGAATCCAGAGGTCGCGGGTTCAAGCCCGGCGTGTCCTAACACATTTAATGAATATTAAATAATATATAGTGTATTTGCGGCACGTTCCAAAGTGGTAGATACTCTTAGTATGGCCCTGGTGAAAGACCACCATTCAGAATTAAAACGTTGCTTGACATGACTTTAGCCGTGTTAATAGCCAGATACTTCCCAAACTTACTCTTCCCCATCTCCTTCCCCTCCCTACTACCTTCAACCTCACAACATACCCCAATTGAGGATGACATACTCTGGACGGTTGTGGGCAGTTGGGATATTGAGCGGTATTCACTGTTAAAAATCAATTAAAATTGCAGCAGCAATACTTTTAAATATTAAATAAGGCTGCTTTCCGGAAAATGGAAGTAGAACGATATTAGTTTGTGGCAAGATAAATAAATAAAATACTATTAACGCTATAATGCCCATTGCTGACAGCAGTAAAGAAAAATAATGGCGATAATGTGGGCACTTGTTATTGGTTGACGCGAAGCGCCGATATGCGCCGCGACACGGAGTTGACGAGACACTTTCAGTGCGGCTGTCAATTTGAAAAGCCGAGGGGACATCGCGTCGCATTGTGCTCGTACCTCTACACCTACATGCGGTCCCCCGGTCCAAAAGCACACGTAATTGGAGCAATTGAATTTAATAATGTACATTAGTGATTGGAATAAACCTACTGCGTGCAGACGCAGCTCTCTAATCTTGCAGGCACACCCGTAATATATATATTTATTTATTTTATTTACGTCCGTTAAAGGCTTTTACACAAATATTATCATATTTTTTTTAAAACAATAAACTCATAAGCAGTGCAAAAAACATTGTAAATGAAAAGAACAAATAATATTGAATAACAGATCCAGAGTTAAATAGTTTCAACGATTAGTTTAGCTCTACCAGTTGAAAAAAACTTTACTAAGGTATACGAGGCCTGTTCAAAAGAAAAGGTGAATTTTGAATTTTCGCGGGCTGTGTACATTCGATTATCGATTTTTTTGTTGTTGTTATGTTGGTACACATAGGTTTATCATATGTCAGCATTATCAGCCATTTTGGATTAGTGGTTTGTTTTTGACAACTGGAAAGGTTAGTCACGTTTTTGTGTGTTCTTCGATTTTTTTTCTTTTGAATAAAAATTTCTAGCTTGTTAGCCTAGTAGCTACTCTTGGGCGCCACTGAACGAAAAGATTGGTCTTTCGGTTATCCACCCCCGAGCGATGTAACCTGCTAATTTGTATTTAATTTTTCAACGTATTCAATTTTGTAAGTTACTTTCTTCGCTTTCTCATTCATTCGCATATTTTCCTAGTCCATCGGGAAGCCTGTGGATATTTCATAGAAGACTTGTAACTACTTAACGCCCTAAAATCGAGAACGGCTGCGGAGAATTCGGGCCAAAGCTGAAAAAGGCGGTCCACACCGACCACACCCATACACCCAGCAACGGATTGAATTAGGCCAAAGAAGAATAAATAAAGCGAAGAAAAGAGTTTTGTATTCAATTGGTTAAGTAAATTTGGTACGCTCCAAGGACTGGCCAATATTTTTTCATTAAAAATCCGCCATGTGTTTGAACAAGGTGAGCGGTTCCCTTTTATACGAGCACACTACTTCTCTTCGCTTCGGTAAATATTTACCCCCCAATGGCTTATTTAACGAGCAAAACACCAGATAAGTTGGGACTAGATTGTCCACGTATATCTGCGCCTGATCATGGTTTTCTGATAATTATATAATACAATACGACGAAAGAGTTGACTCCAGATGGCAGTAATGTGCATATATTTCGCATATTCTAGGATGCACTTTATTTTTTAAATAGTGTTTAAAACATAGGTCAATCAAGGTCAAGTTTTTTATTATTATTTTAATGAAAATATTGTACAAATAATGTTAAAGGAAATAAAGATTAGAATTTATGTTATATTTATTATACAACTTAACCTATATTTCAATAAAATTAAGAAAAACAAACAAAAAAAATATACGTTTGTAAATTTAATTAAAAAAACAGTGTTTTCTGCCTAAGCGTAGAGTCATCAATTAAAGTAGAGCAAGAACGGGATAATTAAACAATTTAAAACCCATTAAATTATGTAATTTTCAGAAAACAAACTTAATTGCTAGCCTAGTTTTGTTGACAAAGTTCGTTGTCATTTTTATTTCCTACTAACATCTTGGAAAGACAACACTGCACCGAATAATCCATAATCCTTAGTATCATTCTATTGATAAGCAATGTATAAGCTATAGGGCTCAGTTTGAATTGGTGATACGAATTATCTTAACATGTTGATAATATAAACATTTTAACAATCAAAGTTGGGAACAACAATAAAAACACATATTACAATGGGGAGATTCGGAAAGAACGCAAGGCCAATCAACGTAAGTGTGTGCGAGGCTAGCACCCCATAACAGAGTTATGATACTAACCCAGACGGCCATGAGGCATGCAACTAGCAGGGGTAGGACCTTAGAGTATACAAGAGGTAGCCCAAGCCAAAGCCAATTTAAACATACATTCATATCACATATCGACACAATGTTTTTGTGTATTCGTATAGCCACTTTTTCACAGTATTTTTATCAACAAAAATATAGCATCTAACCTAAAAAACCGTTTAGTTGTGTCAAGTTTAGTGGCAAAATAAAAAATATGGGCGGAGTCTCGCCGTTAACCAGCGAAAATAACCAGCTTAAGATCATTACGACAGTTAATAGAAGCCGTCCAAGAAATTTGTTGTCTCTTTCTCTCTCATGGTGTACGATGTAAAAACTCGGAAAAAGTGATTTATTACAATTTCGGATGGGTTGGGTAAAACAAATTAGCTATCCCTCCATATATTGTTACTTCAAGGGTAGGACCAAAGTAGACTGAAAATAGGAGAAATAAGATTCCTGAGGGAAAAAATAACATATAATAATTGTTCGATTTTTATTATAGCGCCATTTAAGGATGTTTTTCATACGGTAGCATTTTCGAAATAAATGTGTTAATAAACAATGCAGTATGATACAGAAATAATACCACACCGATGCGAGCATACTAAAAAAGATTAAGAGAGGGATGCTTTGATGATTTCGACATGCAGAGTAGGGAGTATAAGAAGAAACAAAAATTGACGGAAGAAGAAACTGGGGACGAACCAAGAAGATTTGGCACGATTAAGTAAATCGAGTGTTCGGGTCATGTCCGAGAGCTGGAATAGCAAAAAATCATGTACGAATGTTAATAAACTAAGGAGTGTGTGGCTTTCCAGCATTTCTGCCAACTCCTGCGAGTAAATTGGACGCAGTTATGCAGAAAGCATCCAACCCCAAAAAGATGAAACTATGAAAAAGGCGTTTGAAAATATGACGATAAAAAAGCATAATCGGCATTTTTAAAGTAAACATCAGTGTTTTTTTTTTAAACTTTATGAGCATTTATTATAATGGTAATTTATAACCTATCAATGTGTTTATTAAAAAAATGTATTTCTCATTTTATGTTTTTTAAATTTCAATTTAAGTCAAATATATGCAATGTGCGTTGGTAAAAAAAAATGATTATTAAAAATCTATGGGATGTTTTCAGCAGATATGAATCTCGGATTTTTCTATGGGAAAATATGTAAAACTCGATTTTGACAAATTGTGGGTTGGACGCTTTCTGCATAACTACGTCCAATTCATAGTAATATTTGGATAATGCGCTATTTTTGTGAAAAATCACCTCAAGGGTGCTATACAAATCATAATTCCTAGGCTCCATCTTATAACTAACTACATATTATCTATGGCATATTAATATGTATTTATATTATGTACAGAGATAATATACAAGCATACACTTACCTGGGAGGTCACTAATTTATTTTAGTTATTTCTAGTTTGGAGAAAGATACAGTTTTGCACTGATATTGGCAAAATCATTGTTTGTATTTATTTTAAAAAATTATTGGTAGATTTTAGGGAATGAGAGCAAATTTCATAATGAGCTTTTTGAAATTGTTAAACACGTAAATTACGTGACAGTAAGAAGGTTAGTTATAAAAATACAACATTATTTACGTTGGTTCATTTGAACAGGTTAGTGAAGGGTTACTTTTCCGCGAGTCAGTTAGATAACTATAGAATTATCTACAACTTTGCATTAACGTAGACGTTTAAGGCTGATTCACACCAACGTCCGGATCCGCTCAGTGACGATGTTGTTCCGCATGAGAGCTTATTGATATGGTATGAATATCAATCAAGGAGTATGTGCCAAGACAAAGTTCTGTGGCAGTATATCCTTCTGCCCACCCTTGTAATATTTAACTACATAGTTAGTTAAATAATTATTTTGAAGTGTGAAAATACTTACATCGCAGTTTTTTTTTTAAAACCATTTTTTCATCACTAAATAATATTTCTAATAATTATTAATTAATAAAAATATTATTTAGTGATAAAAAAATGGTTTTTGATAAATAAAAATTGCGATGTTAGTATTTTTACAATTCAAAATAATTATTTAACTAACTAAGTAGTTAAATATCACAAGGGTGGGCAGAAGGATATACTGCCACACAACTTTGTCTTGGCACATACTCCTTGATCGATATTCATACCATATCAATAAGCTCTCATGAGGAACAATATCGGCACTGAGCGGATCCGGACGTTGGTGTGAATCAGCCTTAAGTGGATTAACGCCGGCCTATCCAGGATAGTGGGAGACATATTTATAGCTGTGTCAACGTATGGAAAATGTTACATTAAAAGTGGGGTGACAAGAGAGCTCTGAATTCGTCAAGCATCTGCAGATTCGTATAGCACAAAGTCTCCAGGCGGACTGCCAGATCGCTACAAAAAATACGATTACTCAACGGAGGAAAAATATATGCTCCATAAACCATGCGTGGTTCCTTGACTCACAAATTCAAATAAGATCAAAACTTATGACTCGCACTGTTTCTTACTTCTTACTTCTCGGTGGCTTTATTGTATTTTTATAAATAGATAGAATTGAGAAATCTACATATGTTTATGTATTACTTCCTTATATAGTGTGACGAAGAATGGTTATTTTTCAAATAATATACACTATTCGAAGACCGACGAATATTATTCGGTACGGCTATACGCTTTTCCGGTATGATTCATTGAGAAGATTAAGATGCAGATATGTTGCTGTTATATTTGGTAAAAATAAAATATAGTATATTTGCGGCACGTTCCAGAGTGGTAGACACTCTAAGTATCGCCCTGCTGAAAGACCACCATTCAGAATCGAGACGTTGCTAGAAATATGTTTAGCCTTGTTTGATGACCAGATTTGAATAGCCAGGTACTTTTTGACCTTCCCCCAATCGCGGGTGCCATAATCTCACTAGCTCCAGACGGTTGAGAGCAGTTAAGACTCCCACTATAAAAAAATACCGACTTTATTTGTTTTTGAAAATTATAAGTAATTTTAAAGTATGAATTGAGTCATTCAAACTTGGTGAGCTAGCTTTAACGGACGCTTTCGCCAATTAAAACTGAGCGTAAACTAAGTTAAGTATAAATTTACCCTCAGCGGAACACTTAGCGAAGGATTTCTCAATTCGATTTTCGGTCATGAAAATTCATTCCAGAAGAAAAAAAAAGTTTTTGTTTTAGATAACCAAAAATTATTTGCCAAGGTCCCACCAGTAACCGGGATGAAAAGAATTCTGAAAAATTTAAAACGAAACACGTGGACCATACATTATGTTCCCTGTGGCACATGTCATCATAAGAACGTAATTAAATTTACAAAAGCTGCTTCGAATACTTCAACACAAACATGCATGACTAGTAAATGGGGGTAGATTAAAAAGAGGGGTTGACTGAGACAACCTTAACCAGGCGGGATAATAATGTTCGTCATCGCGAGGTCAGTAGTTTAGGAGGGGTGTTCTACGTCGACGCCCAAATAACTAATGGGCAATCATTCGCCGTGAAGAGGGCCGTTATACAATAACTGCTGGATCTCTTCATTAGCTAATGTACCGGAGTCCTAATTGTCCGATGTGGCCGCGGAATAAAGGCTTTATGGGCCACATAAAGCGCGCTGGCAAATGACAAACAGGTGAGTGCGAATGATATTATTTCGCCAACATTCAATTACGTGATAGTGGAAAATCGCTATGCAGAAACAAAGGAGGGGTCCAGTGGAGTAAAAACTATTATTCATAAAAGGTTTCCGGAGAATTTTGAGGATGGGTCACATTGTCAAGTATTTAGCTGCGTGAAGACCATTTTTTCAAGTAAAAAATCGAAGAACACACAAAAACGTGACTAACCTTTCCAGTTGTCAAAAACAAACCACTAATCCAAAATGGCTGATAATGCTAACATATGATAAACATATGTGTACCAACATAACAAAATAAAAATAAAATCGATAATCGAATGTACACAGCCCGCCAAAATTCAAAATTCACCTTTTCTTTTGAACAGGCCTCGTATGTATTTACTCTGCGGAATTTGTCGGATTGCATTATCCCTTTTTACATTCCAGAATTAAGAAAATTATCGCATAAAAAAATATCAATGGAGTTTCCTGAATTCACCCTTATTTCATTATAAAATTAATAATATGCTGTGAAAAAAAAACCCTAATTTTTACGAAATGAATCACGTAGAGTAAAAATTCATATATATTTATAAAATAAATAACATATTCTGGAAACAAACCCTTATTTCAACGAAATGAAACCGGCACATGCATACTTGATATTATTACGTCACGGAGGAAACATAAACACAAGGGAGGAAACGAGAAATCTACGACACTCCGGACGTGGGGGAAGACATAAATAACGTAAAAGTATGAACAAAAATGACGTGAACCGTACGTTGATTCCACGCAAACAAAAACATCTTAAAGATACGCCCCACCGCGTAAAAAGGTTATAGCAGTTTGAGCTACAAATATATCTCTGGGGAGTGAGTTTTTGATGCTTTTTGTGTAGTGGTCCATCGAGATTACGATGCTCGCTGCTAGATTGGTTTTGTGGGGATCGAGCTGAATAGAACAAGCGGGTCAGCGAAATAATCACACTCTACCAACGGACATATACCATTTTATACTACTAAATCTCTAAGGTATCATATTAGTGAACAAAACTATTTGTGTGAACAAAACTGATCATGAGCCAAGATTTGTAATGAACAGAGCACCTGATGAAATTCAAATATTATATTAAAACTATTAGTACTACCGGTTAGTAGCTGAATGGACAAACGCCTCGGATTCCTATCCGGGAGTCGTGGGTTCAATTCCTCTGCTAGTCCTCCATCATTGCACAAGCAACATCTTACGCTTGTTATGATGGCAAAACGAGTTATTCAAATACTCTCAGGTTATTCGTAACCCGGGAATGTTTGTCTTTTTATTTAAAAAAAAAAAAAGAAATTAAAATTAAAAAATACATTAAATAACATTGGATATAAAACAACAACAAAATACAATAAACGTATGGTAAATCACGGCTGGTAAAAAGGTTGACTCGATAGCTCAGTGTTTTAGAGTGGTTAACCCCCAGGTGGTGAAAATTATTTTCGTGTATTTAAAAAAATAAATATAGTAAATACCGCAACTGAGTCTTAACTGCTCACAACCGGCTGGAGCCAGTGAGACCATGGCATTCCTTATTGGGGTACGTTGTGAGGCGAAGGTAGTGGAGAGGAGAAGGTTTAGAAGTACCTGGCTATTCAGACCTGGTCACCAAACACAACTAAAGCCATTTCAAGCAATGTTCCGATTCTGAATGGTGGTCTTTCACCAGAGCGATACAATGAGTATCTTCCAATCTGGAACATTATCTATATATTGTTTTATATGAAATAAATGTGAACTAACACAAATTAAATAAATAAAAAAATATTTCCACCCGCCGGGATTAAAACCCGCGACCTCTGGATTCGTAGTCGAGCGTCTTAACCACCCGACCACGGAGGCGGTCATAATTCTGGAAACATTTTTTTCGTTGTGTACAAAACAAAAAACTCGGAGCAACTGATGACAATCGATTATTAAAACTATTCAATATTAGGCTTTGGTTATTCCAATAAAATTCAGTAAAGTATTGGTTAAACACTTAGAGTATATAGAGTGGTATCTATCCAAGGCCGTGTAGTCAGTTTTTGATGATTTTTACCGGACTCGGCGGACCTGGGCGTGACTAAGACTAAGGCTAGGGTATTTATACATCCATTCATATCACATATCGGCACAATGTTTTTGTTTATTCGTATAACCACTTTTTGACAGTATTATTATCAACAAAAATATAGAACATACCCTAAAAAACCGTTTAGTTATGTCAAGTTTAGTGGCATAATAAAAAAATTGAGCGAAGTGCCGCGGTGACCCAGGAGCCCAAGATCATCGTGACAGTACATAGAAGCGGTGTATTATATTTGTCGTCTCTTTCTCTCTCATGGTGTACGACGTAAAAACCCGGAGAAAGTGATTTATCGCAAGTTTGTATAGGTTAGGTAAAAATAATTAGCTCCCCCTCCATACATTGTTACTCCAAGATTAAACACGACGGGTGTATAGGATACCTCGATAGCTCAGTGTTTTAGAGCAGTCACCAAGTTAGCGAAAGTTTTTCTTATGCGTTTTCACAATGCTTACAATACGAGCATTGGTTTCAATGTTTACAAAGCAAATAACCTCACACAGTTTAGCATAATAAACATGAATCATTTGTGAAGTACATAAATATTAAAAGGAAAGCATAACTTTGTAGGATATGTTAGTATTTAACTACCCATTTGACCTGTTTAAGCGAAGGTAATCAATAGTAGTTACGTATAATAAACAACCGCGTTCGATAATCCACTCTAATTCCGATGAATGGATTTGGCACATCCGCAAGGCGCTTCGGCCCACGACCAAACTTCGTCCAAATCTGATTTGATGTTAATATTACTTAGTTCGCTAGCTAGACTTTAGTGATGTGATGAGCATTATCGACATAACATACATTTCGAATGATTGATTGTTTCGATTCTGTAAATATTCGATTGAAATTCATTCGAAACATTGCGATTCTTAAAACGGCCGAAATTCTAAAATATTCTAATAAAAACAAATCTAAATATTTATTACTAGACATCGGATTATGTGCATTAGCATTTTCAAATGACTAATATGTTAAATATTCAAAAATCCGTTTTACTTTCCCTGTCCCTTTCCAACGACGATATAATCTAATGTTACATGTCGAAAAACAAAGATCGAAAATCTGGTGTTTTCATGGCAATAGTTTTATTTTGATTAAAGTGTCGCTGTTTTTAAAAGAATATGAAAATTGGCATTTTTTTCTTCCCGATCGAATAATTCGAAACCCCATTTGATTATTTCAGTGTTTTCGAATAGGATGTTTGAATTGTGCGCATCGCTACTAGAGATTAAAGCTCTGCAGATGCAAGTTTATTAGACTGGATAAAATCAAGGCTGCCAAGTTCTTTATCTTTGCACAAATCTTTTTCAACCCAAAATATTTATGAAACATCAAAGGCAGTTAATAAATCTTATTCCTAAATGAATCTATTATTTATTTATCTTTCTTTCAATCCACTTTGATAGTATCGTTTGCACCCTACTGCAAGCGTTTGTACCTCCTAAGATTAACAATATGTACAATCAATATTTATGTAAGTGCGGGGTTTGATTAATATTTGTTTATTTATTTACGCCTTTTACGACTATTACAGTAAAAATATTACATGTGTGCACATAAATTATGACTGTAATATAAATACATATATTAAAAAACATATGTGTAAGTTCGGTTCATTATAGATAGGCCGTCTAACTTATTAGATTTTTACGCTCCGGTTGAGCTTTGGTTTAGTTATACCGGACGTAGGCCATTAAATTAGACGCATAAACTGTGGTTATAAGACAAATTTTCGCCATACCGACCTTACACCACGCGTAACATTTACAACTCGTTTATAAGTAAGGAGGATAATGTATACACAACAATGGTAGTTATTTAAAATTAAAATAGGACCTCTGAAAACATAGATTTAGCTAAGTAACTGAATTAAATTTATGTTCAGTTTTAAGAGTAAAGCGCACTTTGTGTTCATATATCACACAAAATGCTATATTTCCAAAAACATTTTACGATTTAAAATGATATTTTAATTGTCATGGTTCAATTAAATCACCTTAAAGTTGAAGGTTATACTATGCAAGAGATACACAAGTATTTGGCGCAGACAAAGTATCTCGTCTCGTAGCTCGTGTCTAGATATCCACCACAATATCGACTACATTATCAACAGTGCATACGATAATAATGACAACGACAATGTCAAAGATGGCGTGGCACTGTGATACGAACAAAAACACACCCTCACATGAATAATTTGTACATCTAAATGTATGCATGACGTAAATCTGCGGTCTGGGCAATTGGCGAATTAAGGAAAGAACGAGTCGTCCAGCGAGAGAAGAATAATGCAGTCACGGTACAGACTGGCGCAAAACACTAACACGGTGTGGAGAGAATACGACGACAATGAATTGTAACAATAACCCAATGAAAACCTGAACACCAAGCGCAGCATTGGCACGGAAAACAGAAGCCTTTGAAATGCGGATATACAGCCGCATACTTAAAATAACCTGGCCAGATAGGGTCACTTAGAAGTACTTCGTCGAATTACCAAAATTTGCGAAATGGTACTAAATGTAAAGAGAAGTAAACTCCAATATCGTAGTTATATCGTGTGAAGCGACAAATACGAGATTGGCAAACTTTAAATTCACAGGGAACATTGATAGAGGAATTGAGAAATACGCGGACTTCACGACTTCAAAACCCTGCCTGACGATAACCAACCTCCGATAGGAGTAGGCAGTGGGCACCATAAGAGAATCTATTTAATCACCATAAGCTTAAATAATAATAACAGTGAACTTTTGTAGCGCAGTTTTGTGATATTTCACCTCAAGTGCGCTTCATACTAAATTAATTGAGCTAATAAGACTAACTAACAAGGAGAAAATAATATATAATATGTATACAAATTAAAACCATCTAAAATCATGATCGTTATCATAAATCACGATAGAGAAAGGTACAGATATGGGTATGACAGTGCATGTGTTCATCAACAGATTAAAAAAACACAATTTACTGGAAGCTAAGGGTATATCCAGATGATATGTATGAATGCTTATCAAGGGTCAGCACTCAAAAATGATACCAAGCGTTACTTTCTTGCATTCTAATACAAGCAATCCTACAAATGATGTATCTGAAAATTTTCTATAGGTAGTTAGAAAAATGTCTGAGGTTTCCTGTGAATTCAATTTTACTACCGTAATCCTTTAAATTCTACGAAAAACATACTAAAATGTCAGTAAAAGGTGCAGTTTTGAAACCAGAAAAGGCTTTCTTGAATGTTTTACCTTAAATTCTTGGTTTTCATAAAGAATTTAAAAGATTACTGTTTAATAATTGTATTCACTAGAAACCTTATACATTTTTCTAACTACCCATATAGAATTAACAGATGAATCAAGTGTAGTATTACTTGTACTAGAAAGTCAAAAAGTGTCTATTTTTGGGTGCTGACCCTTAACATATTTGTTAAATCAAAGAAAAGGAAATTAGATTGAGGACAGTTAACATGTTGGTATTTAAAAACATTAATATTCAAGTATTTTAAGTAAATGATTCTAAAAATGCAAATAGTGTAAATATAACAAGTAACAAAAGATAAATAAATATTTTATGTCAATGAGTATATGGTTTTCAGTAGACAGTAAGGACATTGAGTTGTAAGGATACACGTAAGGAGAAAACCGAAACAAAGCATATTAAGGACGTTGTTATAGAAATTAAATTTTAATAAGTTACGTTTTGTACGTAGGATTTTTAAACAATTTGGTTTTTAAGACCCGTCTGAACTCTGCTAGGTTCTGTATGTTGGCAAGTTTTAAGGGGAGCTTATTCCAGATGACTCGAATTAAAGATGCCCATAGCAGGGTGAAACTATCCGTTCTAAAATAAATAAGCTGAAGCAAGTATTAAAAAATAAATCATAATATTATAGTGGAATTATATGTATCATAAATAGATACATAACATATATTAAAAACATATTTTTACAGGGTTAAATAGTCAATACCATTCACCGAAAAGAGTTACCCCAATAAAATATAACAATCAATAACACGAATCGATAAGGGCACATTCCCAACATGTGGTCCCAAATTAATAAAACATTAAGGGTGACCTATTTTATTGATACCAACAACGTATTGGTCAGTTAACGGTGCCACTGAAGCCGGGTTCTACTTTATTCATAGGGGGTGCCATACGAGTCCCTTGGATTATGTGATAAAGAATTGGATAGCTTTCAAATCAAGGTAAATAAGGCAAATGTTGCCAGATTAAAAATAAATAAAAAACTGAAAAAAATCATTGACGTATTTTAATCGCTTTTATCTCCCCTCATCCCGGGTGGCTTGGTGGCAGTGGTGGCTGGTCACTATAGAGTGAGCTTTAGAACTAAAATAGAAAAAACGACGGCCTCCGTAGCGTAATGGTATACGCACTTGGTTTCGAGTCAGCAGACTGCCGATTCTATTACCGCAGATTGGAAAAGTGAAAACAGTTATCAGCCAGAAGAATTTTTAAATCATTTCAATTCTTCAATCCGGAAAACTGTAGCTGGATAGGTAGGTACTACCTGTAAATTTTTACGGGCTCAATATTAATTTACGGATTAATGTGGAGTAATACAATATCGTCGCTGGAAAGGCAAAAGGGCCGAAGCGCCATTTTGAGAAGCTTCAACCAGAGCACTTTAAAGTTTTTTTTTTTTTTACAATAAAATTCATAAGTCTTCAGTAACTGGTTGGATAAAAAAAGGTAACTCAGGTAAATTAATGCTCTCACCGAGTTACCTGGAGCGACAAAAAGGCTAAGAAAGTTCCAAGCTTGTGTCGCTTGAGTCAAGCCTTCTCCCAAATGTTTAATGTATTTTAGATGGCGAAAGACCACAAAGTCTTCTTTAGAATCAAACGAGAGTCAGAGCATTCGATACAGAAAACAAAACAGATCAAAACTGCATGTTTAACACATTTTTGACCAAAGTGTCGCTTAAGCCCTTTTGCATTTCCAACGACGATGTCACGACTCCGCGGGATGAATTATGTTTATGATGTCATATCATTAAGATAACCATCGTCATATTTCGTCGAACAAAACCGGATATGGTGGATACGTTATTAAAGGTCTTAGACATTAAAGACTTAAACTTGAAAAAAAAATGTTCAATACTTAGTTTGCTTATATCTCAGAGCAATAATATTATAATAAGAGAGAGCGCTGCTGTAGTCAGTTTTTATGAGGTTTGCAGGACTCGGATAGACCTGGGCGTGGCTAGGACTAGGGCTAGGGTATTTATACATCCATTCATAGCACATGTCGACATAAAGATTTTGTTTATTCGTATAACCACTTTTCACGGTATTGCTACAAACAAAAATATAGCATGTAACCTAATAAACAGTTGAGTTGTGTTCATTTATTTCGCGTATCAAAACGTGTGGGCGGAGTCAGCGGAGACGCAGGACACGAAGAACATTCTAACAATACTTTAAAACGGTGTGATAATTTGGGAGATTTTTTGTCTCTTTCTTTCTCACGGTGTACGACGTAAAAACTCGGAGAAAGTGATTTATCCCCCAAATGTGTGTAGGTTGGGTAAAAAGAATTAGCTCTCTCTCCATATATTTTTACTTCAAGGCTTATATCGTCGATGAAATGGGAAGAAGCCGAGGAAGCGATTCCCCTGATAAGAGGCCCCCCTCATTACGGAAGTTTTTAAAACATCGGCGATAAAAGTTTGCCTTTGGAAATGTCGAAGTTCAAACACCACCTCCCGGGGGACCTAATAAAGTACCCCGTAGTCGAGACACGTTATTGGACAAGACAAGACAAGTAAAAGTAAAGTAACCCCTAGACTACACCAGTTCGAGAAAGAAATCAAATTAGGTTAAAATTGAGAAAATTCGCATTTATCCAACATGTGGCTCTTGTTCGTGTCGATGTTTTGTGACCAGCAAATTTGAATAAATTTCTGTCATCTGCCGCACGATTCAAACCATCTATTAGACGCCCTCCGTGGACTGGTGGTAAGACACTCGACTACGAATCCAGAGGTCGCGGGTTCAAGCCCGGCATACGCAAATAAATTTTATTTAATTAATATAAATATATATAAATAAAAAATAATTTTGTTTTAAGCCACTTTATTTATACACATATAACAATTCGACCGGTTTCGGTTAAACAGCAACTTCTTCAGGAACGTATACATATAAACTAAGATTAAAATATAGAGTTATACATTAGACAAAGAAATTAGTGAATGAGACAAAACATTAGTATAAATTTTTATAATAATGTTTTGTCTCATTCACTAATTTATTTGTCTAATGTATAACTCTATATTTTAATCTTAGTTTATATGTATACGTTCCTGAAGAAGGTTAAGTTTAACCGAAACCGGTCGAATCGTTATATGTGTATAAATAAAGTGGCTTAAAACAAAATTATTTTTTATTTAAATTATAATGTCAAGCTACAAAGTGATTGCTTCCTTCGATAATTAAATATATATATATATGTAAAAATCAGTTAAATTTTAAGTTATTATGATATAATGATTGTGTCCTGCCAGGTAAAGCATGTTCCTGTATATTTATATAAAGTAGGAATTAATATTAAGTAGAAATTAAGATTTGTACAGCGCCCTTGAGGTAATTTTTCACAAAAACGGCGTTATAAAAAATAATCCAAATATTATTATTATTATGATTACTATATTTGCGGCACTCTCCAGAGTAGAAGATTGAGTATCGCCCTGGCGAAAGACCACCATTCAGAATCGAAACGTTGCTTGAAATGGCTTTAGCCGTTTTTGGTGACCACATCTGAATATCCAGGTACTTTCTAACCTTCCTCTTCCTAATCTCCTTTCCCTCCCTACTACATACAGCCTCACAACATACCCCAATTGGGGATGCCATAGTCTCACTGGCTCTAGACTCTAGACGGTTGGGAGCAGTTGGGACTCTAGTGCGGTATTCACTACAAAAAAAAAACGATGTTTCACAGTTTAATCCACATCCATCCTTCCCCTTCCCTGCAGGATTAATCTTGGAAAATCCGGCCTTCCCTTCCTAGATTGGCGTCTGAAGAAAACAGTGTTATGTCTCAGGATGGGAGTCATAAACTCCCGTGTGCAGTTGGCCCGTTTCAAAACTTAAACATTAGTTATGAAGGAATCTCATTTAACGTCATTTTTTTTCTAGAAACACATCTTGAATGTGTGGAGTGTTGATTAACTTGTTTTTAAGGATATCCAACTGAAAAACCAGTCATAGTGCTAAACACAATGATGACAATTATTCTTAGATTCTTCATCTAAACGATATTTAAAATTGTTTTTTCATTCTTTTATTTTTCCCATAATAATTAACATAACATATTTTACATTGATAATAAAACTATAAATTAGAAAGATAAAGCTATGGAAACCCACAATGGCGCTGCCTATGGGTGGGTAAAAAAATAATACAATCAACTTACAGGTTAAACATAAAAATAAAAGCGTTGAGACATTTCACTCATGAAATATATAGTGAAGATTTTAAAGTGAGAAGATAATGCACTCTGAAATAATTATAATCAAAAGATATTATAATGTATCCATTTTAAAACTAGGATAACTTATAACCTCGGGTTGGTTCACAACAATCTCCTTACAACATATATTCCATCAATCTACAACTAAGACGACTTTGACCAAATAAATTTCCAATATTTATCTATAAAATTATTTAACACCATTCCCTCAAAATTCAATGTTGCAACGAAACAAAGACTAACGGTCTTGAACAACAAATGTTTGTACCTACACCTATTATGTGTACTTACGTTATATAAATAACAATAAACCACCTTAGATGCCAATTTTAAACTAGAACCCAAATTAAATATTACCTTGCTGATTTTTTAAAGTTACTTTCGAATCACATTACTTTTTAATTATAGACATCATATTATTTATTGTTCTAAATTTTATTTTGCAAGACTTATAATATTCTTATATACCCTATTTACTTTATACTTAACTTACTATATTCAACAATCCTTGGAAGAATTCATTTGGAATTTCTTTTGAAAAAAGAAGTCGGGGACGCCCAAGGAAGACATGGCACGAACAAGTTAATCAAATACTTGAATCGGGCCACGTGAAGAGTCAGAATAACAGAAGAGTATGAATGAGACAATGTATGAATGTAAACGAACCAAGGAGTGTGTGCCACCGCGTGATGGTTAGTTAGTTAGTTAAGAATCCTTTATTTTTCGAAATAATACCAAATTAATAATCAATAATAATAACCAATTTTAAATTTTACCAGTCTGAAGATGCCCGTCATAAGGTGAAACCGGTCAGGTCATAGTAAAAAATAGCGGAATAAAATTAAAAAAATGGTATTATTAAATCATTAAAATAAAGTTCCACCACGAATTAACAATTTCAAAATTGGAAATAATTATTTTTATTGTTGTATTTCACTGCGTATTTACAAAATAACTTGACTTAATTTATTTACAAAACTTAGTGTGCAATTATACCTAGCACGAACACCCTGATAAGGACACTTTTTCCTATTGTGAAAAAAAAATGAAAAAATAAACTTAGCATTCCCGCATGACTCATTGTCTAATAATAAAAATAAATTCTTATGTAAAACCTTTTACCAATCAAAGAAAGCTGACTAAGCTTAACTGAAAATTTTGTTGATGACATCATTTTAACCAAGTTTCGCGGTAGGCAGCTCTCCTAGATAGCATGAATAGTTTACGTTTTCTACAATAAACTCCACTAAACTGACGGCATCAGTATCGCACATTGTACGGAAAATTAAATGGAACAATGTGTTCTAGTCACACACGTTTAATGCCTGGAGTAGCGTAGAGCTTTGGGGATAACTAAATGTACCATTATTTATTTATATACTAACGAACCATTGTCCAATTACAAAAAAAAACATAACACGAAATGGGAAAACGAGCAACAGAGAAATAACAGCACATACATAATGAAGCAATGACAAAAATATACATTTGAAAGAACACATTCAAGTCAAAGTCTGAGCAAGGTTTGATAGAGTCGTAAAGAATGACAAAAATCATTTAGACTGGTACAAAAAATATTAAGACCATGGCTTGACTTAACAAGTCTCGACATTCTGGACAGTGGAGAATGATACCCATAATTAGTAGAGTGATGATTGAGGAACAACAATTTATTGTTTCCAAGTCTACGGTAAAGAAAGTTGAACTGGTTGAGTTGTAACAAAGAAGGTGAGTCAATAATACAATTAATAATTAAAAAAATGCAAATTAAATCAAAGTCTTCCCTATACTTTTCTAATGAAGACATTTATTATGTTTGTTCAATTTCATCATATGAATAATCGCCTAATTTCCATACAATTCGAAGCTATGTTCTACGAATTCAATATGATGAATATGAACAGTACAGAAATGAGACCAAATAAAAAGAGAGAAAAAAACTCTCCAAGGAAATAAGGAAAGGGAATATAGAATTACCACAATAATATTTGATATTTATATTTATATATATTTATATCATAAGATATTTTATCATTAATTGCAAACAAAATATGACGAAGAACGGCGATCGTTCATAAAATATATGAAATCATTTTGATTTGATAAATAGAAGAATTGTACTCACACTTTGCGAAAAAGTTTTAATTGAAAAGTATTCAAAAAGCGGCGTTTCAAAATGAAAACGTAATTCGACCCCAGAGGGATGGGGTCCGGAATTAGGTCACCCTCTCTGCTCCAGACGAGACTAAAGCCCGCCTTACACTTTGACAAGAGAGCGGACTGCATTTTTTTTTTTAAAATTACGCTTCCTTAAGTAAGATGAGCATCAGGTTAGAAGAAAAATACGCCGGTAGAAAAGTCTAGTATTATAAAGTAAATTGACGAACAAGAAAGTGAACAGAAAATAAATATTTATTTATTTATTTACGCCCGTTACAGGCTTTTACATGCAGGTTAACATTTTTTTTTTAAAGTGCAAAAAAATATGTAAAATAAAATTTAAAAAAAGAGTATTGAATAGCAGATACAAAAATAATTAATAATATTCAATAAATAACAGGTTCAAAATATAAAAAAAAAAAAAAAAAGAAAAAAAAAATAATACTAAGTAACAGGTCTAACTATTAGTTTAGCTCTTCCAGATGATAACAACTGTACTAAACTAAACTTATAGTTTGATATTGACGTGTTAAATATATCAGCGACATCGGAGTATACGTTTCCTAGACAATATTAGATGCAAACTAGCAATATATTATGTGCAGATAATATGAACAGAAAAGTGTAGCAAAATAAATTGAAATAACGCATTTGAGAGTTTTTATTTTATTCTTTATAGTGAATACCGTACAAGAGTCCCAACTGCTCCAAACCGTCTAGAGCCATTGAGACTATGGCATCCCCAATCGGGGTATCTTGTGAGGCTTACGGTAGTGGGGAGGGGAAGGAGATGGGGAAGAGGAAGGAGATGGAGAAGAGGAAGGTTGAGCATTACCTGGCTATTCAGATCTGGTCACCAAACACGACTAAAGCCATTTCAAGCAACGTTTCGAAAGAGTAGACCTGGTGTAATCTAATTTGGACGTGCAAGTAGAACAGTCCAACAAAAAAATATTATTCCCAACAGTAGAATATACAAATTCAAAAACCGACCTAAGAATCGAGTTTAAAGTGGAAATAAAACTGAATCGGGAGGAAGAAACAACAGGAACCGAAGGATAATGGCGAAAATAATCGCAAAACCCGACCATTCGAGATACGGTTGTAGCTTAAAAGTTGGATGGAAAAATACGCAGCAGATACGATAAACAGAAATGACAAAAATATAGGTATATTAGCCGAAAAGCCCAATATAAACTGATATCTTTGTAGCATTAGGACACTAGGGTCTCAGTCTACACACAAAATATTCCGAGCTTGCAAACTCTCCAAAGATGTAAATTGAATGAAAAGATTATATTTATTTTACGCTGCGTTTCGATGGTCCGTGACCCGACCCGCCCCACAGCGAGCGCCTGGTTAGGGGTGTTATCACGGGCGTCACGCCCACCCACCCAGCCACCCACTTCCTCCCTCCCCGGGATGCCAGGTCCCCGAACCCCCCAAAGTAAACTCGCATACTGAATGTATTATTTACACGAGCTGCCGCTGGAAATTCACGTTCCGCCACTGTTTATAAACTTAAAGGATAACGACTTGATCGAGACTGCCCAGAATCGGCAGTCGGTTTAATATTATTATTTTGCCTGCGGACTGCGACCGTATATTATGCAAATCGAGTTTTATAAATTGCGAGTGAGTAACGTAACGGAATACGTCTGGGACGTAATTTACGTAAACTCCAATCTTTGGGGATGATGCGTGGAGGGTCTTTTTTGAGAAAAGGTAGGAGTGAACGTAGATCTTGAATAGACCGATCTCGCGGGAGGGAGGAAACACAAAATATGACAAATGATTCCACAGCCGAGCTGTTGATTACATGATCAAGTCGTAAAAACAACCGGTTTTCGTGCGGAAAATGTCAACTGTCAAAAAATGTTATTTCCCGGCTGTACAGAAGAGATTGATGATGCCAGGTATTCGGAGAACTATCCATCGATATACCGGTACCTTTGTTTTAAATATTGAAATCCGTCCGTTAAGATATAAAAATATATAAGACGGATTTCCCGTTTAGAGTTTTTGTTTGGGTATCTAACTATCTAGAAACCCCAAACCCGAGGTGGCTTCCAAACATAACGGCGAACTCGTAATTTGTACAAAAAGTGATTGTTCAAGCATCCGCGATTTCTGCACAGTACACGCAGCTTTCAGCTGAGCAGCTGAGAGAAAGAGTCAGATTTATCTGTTAAAAGGCCGGAGATAAAGATATTAAAACTAGTAGTAATATTGAGATGAAAAAATGTAACCGGGAAAAATGAGGCTATCCAGATTCAGCGCCCGCCAAGCGCGTGAATTATTGACACATAACAATAAAATATAAATTATTACCAACGATGGCCCACTTCCTGCGAACGTTGAGTTTCCCTATTGTTGTGAATCAGCGATGCACAACCTGCGGTCCAATTTAACATTTATTGCGGCCCAATTTTTCAACAGGTGCTATTTAGTTCGTCACTTCGGTGAAAATTCACAAGAACTAAATATAATTGGAATTAAATTTATTTTGAGCGAACATTTATAATAATAAATAGTGCATGCCGAGGGTCAGAAAAGTTTGATTATTAAGGATCTAATGTCTCTCACTGGCCTACATCAATTCAACCATATTAAAAACCACAATCACAGAACTCTAGACCTGGTTTTTAGCAATGTATCTGACGTAAAGTTAAGTTCCGCACCAGCTTTATCCCGCAAAGATGACCATCATCCCCCACTCGAAATAAATATATCGTTTTCTCACCCTACTTTCCTAAAACATAATTATACTGACGCTGTAAAATTTAACTTCTATAAATGCAACTTTGATGCCTGCAATTCTGATTTGTCCACTATGGATTGGAATTATCTTCATGGTTTGAATGTTAATACTAGTTTAACTTTATTATATAATAAATTATGGGAAATAATCATCAAATATACACCGATTAAAAAACCAAACACAAAAAGCTATCCGCCGTGGTTTAACAGTTCACTTATAAAACTCCTAAAAGAAAAGGACAAATTTAGACTGAAATTCAAAAAATTTGGCAATCCCAGAGACTACAACACCTTTGCACTACTACGTTCTCGTTCAAAAAGATTGACGAAGGAACTTTACAGATTATATTTGGCCTCTGTCGAGGAATCCATTCCGAATGTACTTCTGGTCTTATACCAAATCGAAAAGGCTAACTAATACTTTTACCCAGTACTGTTTACCACAATACGGTTAAAGCATCCGGCGGTCAAGAAGTAGCTGAACTGTTTTCAACGTATTTTTGGATCCGTATTTTCCCCAATTATGAATTCTTATGACTCTTCTGTGCACAAGATTGTTGAAAACAATTCATCTTTATGTCAAATCAAAATTCAATTAAATGAAGTTGCCGCTTCTCTCACTAAGCTAGATGGTAACAAGGGCAGCGGTCCGGATAACATTGCGCCGTTATTTATTAAAAATTGTTCTTCTAACCTCGCTCACCCTTTTACACATAATCTATAACCAATCTCTAAAGTCCGGGACATTTCCCGAAATATGGAAAATAGCCCATATTACTCCAATTTTCAAATCAGGTAACACAAATGACGTCTCAAACTACCGCCCTATTAGTATATTGTCATGTTTTGGAAAAGTGTTAAGAATCCTTAGTTTATAAACACATATTTCATCATTTCAAAACCATTATTTGTCCACAGCAACACGGATTTATCCCAAAAATCAATAACAACTAACCTTCTTGAATATACAAATATAATATATCAATCACTTGAGTACCGGGTGCAGGTTGACGCAATTTATACAGATTTCCGTAAAGCCTTTGACACCGTTGACCGTATCCTTCTTACCAAACTTAAATTACTAGGTATTCGGAGATTTACTTAGGTGGCTAGAATCACGTACCGGAGTCAACCGGTATTAAATGGCTTTACATCAACTCCCACTTTAGTTACTTCCGGCGTTCCCAAGGATCTAATCTTGGCCCACTCTTGTTCTTGATATTTATAAATGACCTTCCCAACTGTCTAAAAAATCTTTATCTATATATGCAGATGATTTAAAAATATTTCGCCCGATCGAATCCCTAAATGATTGTGTATTGCTTCAAAACGATTTAAAATCAATATCTTCCTGGTGCTCTCTAAACAAAATGTCTTTAAATATAAAAAAATGTTGCTCCATTACCTTCACTAGAAATCGTTCTCAAATAGCGTTCGAATATAAAATTGATGACATCAAACGGATTGTGTTACCAATGTTCGAGACCTCGGAGTTGAATTCGACAGCAAACTTAATTTTAATTTCACGTTGAAAACATAGTGTCTAAGGCATATCGTCTTCTTGGATTTCTGTATCGAGTCACTAAACCATTCAAAAACCCAATGTCTCTCAAATATTTATACACATCTATAATTCGCAGCATTCTTGAGTTTGGTTCCGTAGTTTGGAGTCCAATTTACGAAATTCACAAAATGAGGATCGAATCCGTTCAAATGAAACTAGTCCGAGCATTGTCTTATAGAGCTGGATTGTCCACTTTGCTTGACGACTATCAGAAGCGTTTGGAATATTTTAAAATTGAAACATTGAAAGAACGTCGAGACAAAAAATGACGTCAAATTTCTTTACAAAATTATAAATAACCACGTAGAATCTTCCCTTTATCCACAATTAAAATTTAATACTAATCCCCGTCATTTAAGAAACCCCGAAACTTTTTACATTCCTTTCAAAAAAAACTAATTTAACCTTCTCCCAACCTCTTATGCGAATGTGTCGACTGTATAACATCCACTGTAGTGGCAAGACAAGAACATGGTATGATTAACGAAATTGATATATTCTGCAACTCACCTTTTAGGTTTAATCAAATCTTAAATACTATTTTAATTAAAACATAAACAGAAAAAAGGTACACACATACAATTTATTAAGATAATTTTATGTGTTATAATATTTTTCTTTCCTAAATATTTGATATTTTTTATAAACGGTTGTTTTTTATTTTTCTATTATTTTTATTAGTGTAATTCAGTGTATTTCTAATTGCATGATGTGAACATTTTGGAAATGGATGACCTACCATTTATTTTGTATCTGTCAGTATGTATGCAACGCTCTGTCAAATGTTCCAAATAAATAAAAATAAATAAAATAAATAAACATTTGATTTTTATTTTTTTCCCTGGGAGATTTATTACTGAAATCATTTGATTATTTTTACTGCAGCAAGTACCCGAGTGGTTTATTTTTTTTACTATCAAAGTTTCCACATTACATAGTGCATTTTTGTGTTAGTTTTTCCCAGAACTTCGTCATATCACATGTCGCTGAATGAAACAGTGATACCCCTCTGGTGTAAAAAGCGATATATTTGAAGTAGAAGGTGATGGAATGAATGGCGTCACATGCATCAAAATCAGTTGTTATTCCCACTGTCCAATGACGTCTAAGACGGTACAGATGACGTCTGACCTTGTCTGGAACGCTTATTTATTCACTCTTTATATTACATAAAACATATTTATTGTAGGCGGGAAATTTCTTCCAAACAACCTGTTCATAGTGGGGGGGGAAAAAGGAATAATACTATGAGCGCTTAAATATATGAATTATTTAATCATTTTACAGAGGGATTTATTAACGCTAAGTATAATACAATCATATACGATTAAACTTACATAAATCGTCACGTTAATTAGTAAATTTCGTAAGTTTTTTTTTCACAAATTGAGATTTGAATGCCATCTTTTAGCAACATATTACGTACGTATTACTACGAAAAATTCATAACTGTATGATAATTATAAGTTAATTCGACCGGTCGGTAGCTAGGCGTCGTGGGTTCAATTCATCTGCTAGCTAAGTCCTCCATCGTTGCACAAGCAACATTTTCCGCTTATTGTGATGGTAGTAGGAGTTTTTCGAATATTTTCAGGTTCTACTCGTATGTAACCAGGAAACGTTTCTCTTTAAAAAAAATAATTAAAGATAATAAAAAAAATCCTATCAAGTAAAAGACGCCAATGGTAGGTTATCATGGCAACATTTTAGATTTATTTGCGGTTAATGCATAGATTAAATTAAATTTAGATTAAATTTATTACGTATGTAAATAAGTTCTAAGGCGACAAGAGATATTCAGAATCGGTGTTTGTTGATATTCTATATAAATATATATATGAAAAGCATAATATTTTCATTGCTTCTCGGAAAATTGAGTCAAGTTTAAAATGGTTGTGTACCACTGTTATAAGTTATGACGTGTGACGGTAAATAATATCTCGGACACAAGTTTTGCGTGCGCGATAAATCGTACAACGGTCCGTAGGCGCCATTTAACCGTACTTTTACATCGACATAAAAAATATTAAGCGATTTAATAATTAATGTTTATATTGGCCATCAACCATCACGCACCGCCTTATGCGGAGGGCGCCCTTCGATACCCGCTAATCAATAATTCATGGAAGGACTCACGTACAGTTAAATAAGCGTTGAGTTAAATTAACGTTGAGTTGTATCAACCTAGACTTCAATTAACGTAGAGTTAAATTAACGTAGTCTATAATTTCTTTGTTGGTCCGTAGTTATTTAATTTGCATACTTTGGTTTCCGAGGTTTGAAATAACCCATGTAATTTACCTAAATAGTAAGACGGCCTTCCAGTGGTATGACGCTCGACTACGAATTCAGAAGTCACGGATTCAAACCCGGCGTGCGCAATTTTTATTTATTTCATTAATATGTGTCATATAATTCATATAAAATAATATATTGCATAGTTGCAGCACGTTCCAGAGTGGTAGATACTTTAAGTATCGCCCTGGCAAAAGAGCACAATTCAGAAAGAAAACTTTGCTTGAAATGGCTTTAGCCGTGTTTGATGACCAGATTTGAATAACCATGTACTTCCCAACCTTCCTCTTCTCCATCTCCATCCCTTCGCACTACCTTCAGCCTCACAACATACCCCAATTGGGGATGCCATAGTTTCACCAGCTCCAGACGGTTGGGAGCAGTTGGGACTCTTGTGCGGAATTCATTATAAAATTATTAATTTAAAAAAGCGATTTTTTTTTATAATTTTCAAAATTTGACAAAAATATAGCAGTTTGTTTTTATGATGGTTAAAAGTATATTACAAAGCTCCATAGCTCATGATGTAAATCACTTAACGATTTGAAAATGGAAAAGATTTTCTACATTATGCTTATTTTTGTTTTATTTCTACGAATACCACATAATAAACCCACTGCTCATAGCTCATGGTACATAAAGGAAATTACATTGCTAGCTGAAAACATTTGCATTCACCTAGAAAATTCAGACAGAAAATGTTCAAATTTCATGACGATAGTTTAAGTGGTACATAGAAATAGATTTTCTTATTTTCAATCGTAGCACATAAGTTATAGGCAAAATATTTTTTAATTATTCTTAGCTGCGTATATTAAAATGGGATCGCTTACACTCAATATTAGATTCATTGTGTAATTAATTTGAATGTACCACGTACTCTTTGAAGGAAAACTTCTATCCCCACGTCGCACGAGGGCGCTGACACTTTGGGGGCAAACTTTAAATGCCGTAAATTACAGCTCATCCATATTCATGAACGTTAAAGACATCGAATCCATCATGTATTCATGAAACTTTCGGGCCAAAACCGAAGATTAACGCCTAACTATGAAAAAAGTGTTGAATAATGTATTGTAACAGAGAGTTTGAACTGATAACATCACAATTAAGGTGCAAACGAGGAAATTTAAATGAAATATCGCGTGGAAAATAGTTTGCATGTCTTTTTGTCTTCATTCGAATTAGTGGGAATACAGAAATTCTTCCGCAGCATAAATGGCCGATCCATCACCGCATATTAGAAGATCTCTTGATAACGATGTACACGAAATTTTCAAAATAAAATGTTGTAATAACAACCGGTAGGGGGTAATTTCACGTTCGCGAGTGTGGCGGGCATATGTGGAATATAATTAGCTGTAACGTGACATTGATATTAATGGTTGTTTTTTGTATCCTCAGTAGACATTCCTCGCAACTCACAAAACCGATCTAAGAAAACAATACACAATGTTAGCTTAAATGTAATTTTGTCCCGATTGACAAGGACATGTCTTTTACTATGGTGTCCCATTGAGGAAAAAAAAATACTTTCATATAATGCATGATTTTGTTGATGTCAGTCAGTATATTGGCGATGGAGTGATATTCTATTTGATTACCGGAAGGTAGGTACTAATAATACTATTTGGGTAATTTGTATGGAGCCATTTTGTTAAAAAATCACATTAAGGGCGCTGTACAAATCTTAATTCCTAGGCTCAATCTTATTAACTACTGTTATGAAGCACGATAAATTCGATCAAATGCGATTTTGAATTTTCGCGCTAATAATAATAATAAATGGATTACTTTTATAGCGCCGTTTTTGTGGGAAAATCACCTCAAGGGCGCTTTACAAATTAATTTATCTAACCTATAATTTATCACTTAAGCTTATAACTAAAAACTTACAGTTAAGATTTATTACTAATGGCTTACAACTAATATTTTCAACTAGTGACTTACAATAAGGACTTATGGCTTGTAACTTACTACTGAGTATAACTTATAACTAGTAACTTACATCTAAGATTTCATTATTATTACTTCATCACCTCTTCATTATTGCTCCACATTTGCATTACTGTTCAACTATTCTTTTCTTGTGTTAGTTAAAATATATTTATTATGGTGTAATATTTTGTCTATTTGCCCCCCTGAAAAACCAAAAAGTGGGAGCAGAACGACCAACGAGCCTGGCGGTAACGGCTGGGAGAGTTAGTTTTACATGGGACGGCGAATCAAGAGTTTTACATTAGACGCCGAATAGAGCAGTTAACGTTTTTAGAGTCAATACAGTGTTTGACGCCTATGGTGAAATTGTAAATTCAATTCAATATTACGATGGATAATCGGGTGCCGAGAGTAAGGCTAGAGACGCTACGATCCCCGGCAGCCGCCATCGAGGAGCGAATTAGCGGGATTTCTCGGCTGTCAGACTGGACAGAATGACTCCGAGCGCGCAGGTTCCACGCGTTTTCCAGCAGTATTGGTGATAAATAAACAATTTACTTTAATAGTTTGCCTCTACGAGTACCCAATTCTAACGTTATCCACCAAGTTAATCAAGCTTTTCCTGGGCGTAGAATCAATATTCTTAAATATAATACAAGAAAGCATTTGCGAGTGTATTTCACAACTTTAACAAAGAAGAAGGTCCTATCCAAATCAAAATAAACGAATTTCAAACACGAAAAACCTGTTATATCCGCTAGAGCTAACCGGGAAGGTATTTAAAAGGAAAGTGGATCTATGAGACTCACGAGTACTACGATATTATAAATTGTGCCTGTTTAACAGTAGACGGACATTGAGCGTTTCTTAACCCTACATATTATAATAATATTACTATGTATTTATATCAGGTACAGAAGCATACTTACCTGGCAGGTCACTTCAGATAAATACAATTATTTATAATGTGGAGAAAGATACAGTTTTGCACTCACAGGACATGAAACTGGCCAAATTATAATTGGTATGTATTTAAATTATGAATGTTTTTTATTGTTCAATTTTAGGATACGAGAGAAAAATTCGTAGTGGGCTTTCTGAATTTGTAGAACAGTACAGGGATTTCATAACAATTTACATCTCTAAACAAACTATTTAAAAATTGGGTAAAATAAATGAAAACGTACATCCGCATTTTTTATATGTGTTAATTAAAGCCTTGCTGCCACTATCGGGCTTCTCGACAACGTGAAAGTGCTTTCAAAGGTGAAAGATAATCACAAAATAATATACAATTAGTTTATGCATTGTACCTACACAAAGATGTCGGCATTGATGACGCGGAGATTTCAAACTACGTCGATACGAAAACAACGTATTCATCCCTTAGAAAAACCCGCCAACTTCCATTTCTACGGTAGTGTTTACGAATGGCTATATTTGTACAAGAGAGAAAAATAATTTAATAAAAGTACATTATTGAAATTCCAGTTTTGCCGTAAAACCAGATATGCCGGTAACATTTTGTAAAGATGTCTCTGACAATACTCAGCAAGAACAATGGCCCACGTTTCGTCGAACTCGGAAAGAAAGTGGACCTTCTGCGGAGAATGAAACGCGACGTGATTCTTCGCAACCTTGGCGTAGGAATTAAATGGAGAGATAGATAAATATTTTTACCCAACCTATACAAATTTACGATAAATCACCTTCTCCGGATTTTTTTTACGTCGTATATACCATGTGAGAGAAAGAGACAAGACAAGTTGTCAAATAATATCGCACCACTTTCAGGTATGTAAGTATGTTTTCCGTCTCCGGCGACTTTCTCTCACTACGTTTCGTTATGCAAAACGTAATGGGCGGAGTCGCCGGAGACCGAAAACATGCTTACATACCTAAAAGTGGTGCGATATTATGTGACAACTTGTCTCGTCTCTTTCTCTCTCACGATTTACAACGTAAAAACCCGGAGAAAGTAATTTATCGTAAATTTGTATAGGTTGGGTAAAAATGTTTAGCTCTCTCTCCATATATATTCTTGCTCTGAGGTTGTATCCTATATTTTTGTTGATAACAATACGGTGAAAAAGTGGTTATACAAATAAACAAAACATGCCGACATGTGCTATGATTGGATGTAAAAATGTGTGTCCATGAAAATCCCAGCCACGCCCGAGTCAGGAAAAAATCAACAATCCTGACTACACTGCTTCGCACAGATATCTCTTCTGGTATATTATTGCTCCGAGTTCGCAACTCTGGGACCGGCAGAGATTATTGTTATTGGCTGGAATCTCGGATGGGCCGGGTCAGACCCTAGATTCTACAGACCCAAGCATTTTGGAAGTGATTTCACCGGCAATCTGGGACACCGCATTCCAGGTTCGCCTTCGTGCCTATTTTCCTCGTGATTCCGTAGATAATACAATCACTTAGGCCGTATGCACACTGGCGTGGGGGATAGTGTACTTTATTTTGGAAAAACATCGTGTTAAGGATCGGCACCCAAAAATACACACTTTTTGACTTTCTAATACAAGCAATACAACAAATGATGTATCTGTTAATTCTATATAGGTAGTTAGGGAAATGTCTAAGATTTCTAGTGAATACATTTTTTTTACTGTTATCTCTTAAATTCTATATGAAATTCATACTGAAACTTTAGGTAAAACGTTCGAAAATGGTTGCGCTGGTTTTCAAACTGCGCTTTTGATTGACATTTTAGTATGTTTTTGGTTGAATATAGAAGATTACAGCTTATGTTTTTTATTTACTGGAAACCTTAGACATTCTCCCATGTAGAATTTACAGAAAAAAACATGTCCAGTATTGCTTGTATTAGAATGCTACTAAGTGACGTTTAGCGCCATTTTGGGTTGAGTAAATATTTTTTGTTTGTTTTAAAGATACTCTGAAAGGTATCGCCCTGGTGAAAGACCACCATTCCGAATCGAAACGTTGCTTGAAATAACTCAAGCCGTGTTTGGTGACCGGATCTGAATAGCCAGGTACATTCCAATTTACCTCTTCGTCATCTTCTCCTCCTCTCCACTACCTTTATTCTCACAACATACCCCGTATCGGGGTTGCCATAGTCCCACAGGCTCCAGAAGCTTGAAAGTAGTTGGGACTCTTCTGTGGTATTCACCTATATTAAAAATGTTATCAACTATATACATGATTTGTTTTTGTATTTATTCTGTATAATACTCACACAATTACTCCATTTCTAAAAAAAATTTTTTTTGAGGGGCATGGAGTGACAGGGACTTTGGAAGGTTAAGCAGCTGTCACAGAGATGAAATTAATATAAAATAGCATATTTTATTTAAACCAGTCCGATTCAATAAAAGAAACATATTTCGTATAAATTAACATTTAAAAAATTAATTTTAAAAAAATTTCTACAAGACCACCAAATGTATTTAATTTTTTTATGATCGATCGGTTTCACTTATCCTAAGCATCATAATAATACAATATTAAATTAAATAAAAAATACAAAGATCATGGCAACAGATTAAATAATTTAGAACCACTGAAAACAATGAGAAAACAATAGAATAACATTTTAATTATAACAAAGGAACAGAGAGAAAGAGACATATTATATGAATTGAAAGAGACAAAACATCAACTGAGAAGGTGATTAAAGAATAATGATTAATTTTATGAGTTTGAAGGAAATATACCTAATATTAAAGTACTGGACAAATTTACCTGATTATTAAGAATATGACTATACATTTGAATGGCTTTCTTTGTTTCTAGTGCTTCTAAATTACGTAATCTGTTGCCATGATCTTGTTATTTTTTGTTAAGTTTAATTTGTACCCTGATGATGCTTAGGCTATGCGAAACCGGTCGGTCATGAAAAATAAAATAATATCCGTGGTCTTGTACAAAGTTATTTTTTCATTTATTTAAATTTGTCAAACCACAAAGGGATTGCTTTCTACAAAAATATAAAATATTTTTATTTGGATAATGGACTGCCTACCGGGAAAAACAGACATCAAACTAGCTACTCAAATATTGTCACTTCAAGCAAGGCTCGGAGGCTGGAGGAAATAATTTGATGGGTTGATGAGTTGATGAAGCAATAACCCAACCCTCGCTACTTGATTGCACATTGAACAATCTGGTGTATATAACCGTAATTAATGTTATTAGTCCGCACACTTCATCGGGTTCTAAACGTGGTTCATTAACTGCAGCTACGAACAAAATGACCTCAGTTTAAGAAATAAACTCCTATGTTTTATGAAGAGATACAGCATTTATTCGGCGACGTTGAGGTCAGCAGATCGTGATGATGCTAATCGATTAGTTGAACTATATCGATCAAATAAATCCCACAAATCTTGCCAACATACAGAACCTAGCAGAGTTCAAACGGGTCTTAAAAACCAAATAATTTAAATATCTTACATACAAAACATAACTTCATGTACGTATAATTAAATTTGAATTTCTTTAAAAACATCCTTAATTTACTTGAAGTAACAATATATGGAGGGATAGCTAATTTGTTTTACCCAACCCATCCGAAATTGTAATAAATCACTTTTTCCGAGTTTTTACATCGTACACCATGAGAGAGAAAGAGACAACAAATTTCTTAGACAGCTTCTATATACTGTCGCAATGATCTTAAGCTGGCTATCTTCGCTGGTTAACGGCGGGACTCCGCCCACATTTTTTATTTTGCCACTAAACTTGACACAACTAAACGGTTTTTTAGGTTAGATGCTATATTTTTGTTGATAAAAATACTGTGAAAAAGTGGCTACACGAATACAAAAAAACATTATGTCGATATGTGATATGAATGGATGTATAAATACCGTAGCCTTGGTCTTAGCCACGCCCATTTGCGCCGAGTCATGTTAAAATCATCAAAAACAAGTCCAAAACTGACTTCACTGCCTTGGCTTGGGCTATCTCTAGTATACTCTAAGTTAATTTGCTTTGTTTCTGTTTCTTCCTTACTTGTATCCTTACAACTCAATATCCTTACTTTCTACTGAAAACCCTTTACTCATAGTCATAAAATATTTTATTGTTACTTGTTATATTCACTCTGTTTGCATTTTTTGAATCGTTAACTTATAATACTTGAATATTGATGTTTTTTTAAGCAGCAACATGTTAACTGTCCTCAATATAATCTTTGTTTTAATAAATTTGTCATAACCTTAGCTTCTAGTAAATTTTTTTTTAATCTGTTGATGTACACATGGGCTGGTTGGTATATGTACCTATTCCTGATCATTTTTTCATGATTTTAGATAGTTTTTATTTGCATACATATCTGATATATATTATTTTTTCGTTGTTATATTAGGTCAGGTAATTTAGTGTAAAGCGCACTTGAGGTGAACTTTCACAAAACTGAGCTTTATAAATTAACTATTCGGTATCTGGGCAGTACTAGTAAATCGACAAAAGTTCTTCGCCAAAAAAGTACTAGTCGGTAGACATTTGAAATCTTGAAAACGAAAAGAACTGCAACCGATTCCTCGCCCTAAAGAAACACGAAAAGAACAGACAAAGGATACCGATATTTTTATTTGCGAAAATTTGGAACCGGTTCCTTTTAACCGGGACAAGAATATCGACCATCGCTAGTTTGGAGGCATTTTATCAGTATGAGAATAGAGATATTAATTTTAAAATTGCACGTTCTTAATTGTAATACAACCCTTATCAATAATGCAAATAAAGTAACGTGCAAATATTGCCAATCTGACGTATTTCGAGAACCGAGTGGGGGTTCTGTTGCAAGTTTTAACACGCTGTTTCGGTCCTTAATGCAGTCCAAATATTCGATACTTCTCCAGTACTACCTACTTGTGGTAAAACACTTTAGATCTTACCACCGCGGAACTCAAATCACCATATTAAAATAATAATATAGTTTAAACAGTCTACATCGCATAGTGAATTGCTAGAATAAAAATACTAGATGCATCAGTACTCGTAAAAAGCAACGTCAATATCGCGGGAACCTTAACAATATAAAATGTGTAGCAAGGCTTTCGAGCTCCTTACGTGGAGTTGAATAACCCGCACATCGATTCCGCCGTCTGCGACTATCACAATCCCAATGCACTAACCGTCGGGCATGAGAAATAAGAGAAACATGTATTTCAATACAAAATTTAATAGTCACAAAGTTTTAGACGTCTTCCGTGCTTGGAGAGAAATTATAACACTGCAACTATGATGCGGATACGATGCCCCGCTTCACCGGAAGGAAAATTAAAAAGTACATGACAATGGAGCACCTAGACGAGACTGAGGCGGGCATTTTGTCGCCCGCGCGACTAAATATTCAAACGTTTAGGCCGCATGCACACTGAGATACTCAAAAGAAACTGAACTGGTTTGTGATTGAAATTACTAGCCGGTTACTTACTCTTCAGTGACGCAGCTCCGCACATGTGGCTACATACGAGTCGTCGAAATCGGTAGTTTTCTGTATGGTGTGAAAGGTGGTGAATAAAAAATGGGATATTTTTCTACTTATCCCACTAATTTTGTATTCACTGTCTTGTTGATCGCTCATTTTCGTGAATAAAAATGAAATTATTTTAAAATGAAATACATATAATGAGATGATATAAAAAATTGTTAAATATATACAATAATTTTATAAAATAAAATAATGTGACAAGAAACTTTGATTTATTCAATTTTAATCGTAAGAGAAACTAGGCGACTCAGACTAGAGTCGAAAACGAGTCGACGGGTCGAGTTTCCTACCAACTAGTTACTAAAGCGTTAGTGACGGTAGCGCCGTGTGCGGTGTCTAATTTAATTACAAAGATTCAAACTCATCGCGGACTGGTTGGTAATTTGCGTCCGTGGTCAGTTTCTTTTGAGTATCTCCGTGTGCAGAGGGCTTTACGAGGGCCAGTCTTGACGGAGCATTGAATTTATAATGAAAAAATAAAGAGCTTCATAAATGATGGGATCGGCAATAATTTAATTCGCAATCAAGATGACAGAATCATGTTGTCGTACGAGGCCAGTGATTCAAAAGGAAAATGGGAATAATTATCATAAAATTAAAAGCTAAAAAACAACATGTAAATATAAACAAGGATTGCATCAGATGTTTACCATCTCGACCGGTAATTTATCAACAAATCAATATTATAGCATGGTCATAAAAAAAACTGGCACATTTCATCTCAGCCGGTCATCATTTAACAAATTATTATAAAACATGGCGGTGAAAAGAAGTTATATTTCATTCCAGGTGGTCATTTTTCAAGAAATCAATATAACATACAGCTGTATAACCATTTATTACTGTGAACTCTCCGCTGAATATAATAATATTTTTTTTTACAAAAGGTGATTAACAGTAAATAATAAAAAAAAAACAACGTGTAGTGACAATAAAATTGAAAAAAAAAGATTACTCTAGTTTGTAAGAAACACTTTTTTTTTAAATATGACGGTATAAAAATAGTGTAAGCAAAATGATAAAAGAAAAACAATATACAAGGGAAACAACAATATAACAAGATCGTAATAAGCATTATGGATTGGCAACATTAGATTATTCTGAACAAACGTTAAAATTTATTTAAGCCGTCGACCGGTTTCGGCAAACTTTGTCAGAACAAAAGCTAAACATAAAAGATATATTAAGTTATTAGCTAGAACTATACATTACATTTGAATGGGTATTGAGTAGACTGTAATTATTATTTAAGATTTCCTGACTTATAATGCCTAAAAGTTGTGTGATTGTAGGTAAACCAACTAACTAACCATTACGCCGTTTAGCCGCAGGGGTAGGCAGAGAGGACGGACCGCCATACAACTCTGTTTTGGCACACACTCCTTGTTTCATTCATATTCATACATCGTCTCATACTTACTCTTCTGTTATTCTGACTTTTCACATGGCCCGATTCAAGTATATGCTATGAATGAATGTATAAATACCCTAGCCCTAGTCCTAGCCACGCCCAGGTCTAGCCGAGTCCGGCAAATCTCATCAAAACTACAGCAACGCTCTCTCTTGTATATTATTGCTCTGAGGTAATGTAATATATTTATATTTTTTTAATATCCGGTCCTGTCCAAATGTTACCTTACGTAAAATGTCAACCAATGATTAATTAAATAACGGTTAAAGATTTTTAAGCTAATAATATCTGTTAAGCGGAGAAAAATAAAGCGATTGCACTCAAGTTACCATTGTGAAAGCAGCATGGCTCAGTATTGAATGGGAATGACCTTCCGGAATGACCGGCAAATTATTCATCACCTTACCCTTAAAGCGCAGTCGCAAAAGCTGTTAAAAATAACGGTTACGTTTTACGCTAGACGTAAAGGGAAATAAAAATGATACATTTAAAACGGCGCTGTAAAAATCATCAAAATATTATTACCATGTTTCTTGTACCACATAAATAATGCTTACGTTTACTGGCAAAGCGTAACGTTGATCCTTATATTCTGCAGATAAGATCTTCGATAAATTATGCACTTCATTTCTTGAGTTAAGCCAACGATCGATTGCGAAAATAAGCTAGTAATTCATCGAAATAACGTCCAAGGCAAAGGACCAGTTCTGGAGGGGCTTCGTTAAAAACTATAGGAGACTTGTCAAACTTATTTTATTTAGTACCTACCGTCTTGCATATGAGGGGACATAATAAATTGAGTTAACGGTATATGGTTGGAGTGTAGTATATTACTATCCGGTAAATGGTACCGGATACATATAGGTTGAAGGGTCAGAAAAGTTTTCAGAATCAAACGAGAGTAAGAGCATTCGATGCAGAAAAAAAACGATTAAAACTGCATATTCAACACGTTTTTGACCAAAGTGTCGCTTAAGCCCTTTTGCCTTTCCAGCGACGGTATAATGATTCTATGCCGCCGTTCTTAGAATTGTTGGTGGTGTAGTGTACATCGTAGTTGCCTTTCAATCAGTAGACCGGGGTTCGATTCTCGGCCGTGGCAATTTTTTTGAAACTTTATTATAATAAATATCCCGTGATTTTTCACGGGTCTGCGTTAGTTATCATAATAATAAAGCAGAGAAAGTAACCAACACTCTAGAACGGTCACGACGTCAGCGTCTGAAATGTGCATAGATTTTTCTAAATGGAATTTCTAGATTAATAGTTATGTTTTCAGTTAAAGTTAGTTTATGCGTGACAAGAAATGACAAAATATATACAGGAATTGTTGAATCAGCATGCCAAAGCTGTACATTCCCTTAACGTTTAATACACCATTTATTAAATCATGTTTGAAAATGATATCTTCCAGGTCATTCTAAATGTGGTTTTTTGGTAGCACCCGAGTACAATAATTAATGCTCAAAAAAATGGCAGTGAAAAAATATCACCCCCAACAGCGCTTAAAAAAACGTTAACGGTAAGTTTGAAAATTCAGCATTTTGAGCATGCAAAGCGGGAAGGGGCTTACATAAATCAACATGCTATAATCTAATTACAGTACGGAGCCCGCTCTCTGTAAGGGGAATTGCTACTTGAAAATTAATAGCTTGCGGGTGTACAAAAAGCGACGGCGGACTCGTCCAAAGTAAGAACTATTCAACAATCAACTAAAGGCTTCAGATATCATGATTACCGCGAATGGTCAAAGGGTGTGGAGTTTTTAATGGTCGATTGTGAAGCATCCTTCAGTGAAAAGCGCAATACGGATATTATAAATTTTCACCACACATATCACTCAAATAGAACTTTATAAAACGGTATGAAATGGAGCTGCCATGTAATAATTTCAGTAAATAAAACAGATAAACTTTGTTTATAACCACTTTAATTATTAAATACTATGTCGACCGGTTTAATATTGTCCTGATGATGGAAGGGTGCTTCCGAAACCGGTCGATATAATATTGAATAATAAAAGTGGTTATAAACAAAGTTTATCTGTTTTATTTATAAATATGGCAAGCCGCAAAGTAAATGCTTTTTACGAATATGTAATATTGCAGTGGTTTTAATGATGGGATGTTCTTTGTACATCTTTCAATTTTATTGTGGCCACAGAAAGAAATTCAAAAAAAGAGATTCAAACTCTCGGATGATTCCACTTGTTCCAGGAGTATTTTTTCTGCGTTTTACTGATATGTTAATCGTTTTGGAGGAGTGGACTACTTATCATTATAACGTTTTGGCCACATAGAAACGACAGAAGATGTTATAACAAAATGACGAAATTTAACTATTCCAAATGGGAAAATCTAAAATTCCTCCATATTGTGGTAAAATTTACTGATAATCTCCGGTTTCCCTGAAATAATGCGGTACTCATTTTGAGTTCAATTTCAATCGATTCCTAACAAGCTCAAAGTATTTATAATGCTTACAGCATGCTGAGGAATTCGTGATAATTACTTCCTCTGTATTAATTTCCTACGACTTACCCACTCCACTACCATTATGTTGTTACAAAAAGTTGTGGAATGTGCGATCCACAATGAGCACACAATTCGAGTTCGCTCTCTGAATAGGGCCCATTTTTCAGAAAAATGTTTTTTTTTTAAAGTTGTAAGTATGATCGTTAGTAAAATTGTAAAATCCGATGTTACAAATGCAAACTTGGGTCAGGCGCACACGGGTGACTTTTGTCACGGCAACAGTTTCGTCAGCATCTCCAAATCTATTGGTGTATGGAGGTCCGCGCACACAGCGACGTGACATTAGGGTGACTTTAGTTCCACTGGCCGGCGACTTTTGACTGACGAACCGTGTCTGTAGAGAGTACTTTTGTATGGGCGCTCGCGCATTCAGTGACTCATCTGCCTGTTCGAAATCCATTGCCGGAATGAAAGGGTGACGGGTGACAGTCACTCACCGTGTTCGTGCTCGATTGGAAGACAGTGACAGTGACGAAACTGTTGCCGTGACAAAAGTCACCCGTGCGCACCTGGCCTTACAGCCCCAGCATTGTTCTTAAGAATATAATTTATTTTTACTGAAGGTTCAAAAGTTAGTAATTATTCAAGTATTATAAGTTAACGATTCTAAAATATACAAACAGTGTGAATATAACAAGTAACAAAATAACAAGAAAGTATGTTATGACTATAGGGACTTGACTTAATGAGTATAGGGTTTTCAGTAAGGACATTTTTCTAGATTTCACTTAAAATCCTTTTTTTCCAGTGGCGGCTCGTGAGTTTTTAGTGTGCAAGAGTGCTAAGACTGAAAAATACGACATTGTTAGTGTTGTTGTAGCCGAAAATGATTTTTATTTTATTTTTAGATTTTTTTTGTATGAAGAATTTCAGGATTTTTCAGTTTTGGTGGTGCACCGCACGGATTTCTGGAAAATCTTCATACAAAAAGTTAAAATTTCGAAAAAAATAAAAGTTTTCGGTTACAACAACATCAATGATGACGTTTTTTTCAATCTTACCACTCTAGCACACTAAAGAGTCACGAGCCGCCACTGATTATGACTAGTTAATATATATTTGAGAATCGCAAAGCGGTACAAACTCCACGAAAGCTTTTATCAAGCGAAGCTTTCAGCCGCCTGACTGTATCACGTTAATGTTGTAATTTCTCCGGCTACAATGGGTACAAATCACAGCCCACCGTGAGCTAACGTGCAAGAACTTTGGGGAGACAAAAAGTCGGCTTAATCGAGGGAAAATGGCGAGATTATAATCGGCGAAACCCCAAATGACGCCAACGGTCCGGGGAAGAATGGCGCGACTAATTATAAAACCCGTTCGTTATCAATGGGAATATTTGAATTTTAGCGGGGACGGCGAGAAAGGCGTCAGAGTGTAAACGGTCGCCATTTATATAAAGGAAAATCTCAACGAGCACTTATTTTTTTAATAAAGCAATTTTTCATAAATAAAACTAATTATTTATTATGAACGCTTTTAAGTCGCTTTTCCTCGTTCAAATCCTGTACGTAAATGCTGGGGAAGGAAATTCATTGCTTGGTAAATATGTTGAAAATTAAAAATATATTCAACCAGGGGTTAGTCCGCCTTAAGGGTCAGCACTCAAAAATGACACTTAGCGTTACTTTCTAGCATTATAATACAAGCAATCCTACAAAAGATGCATCTGAAAATTTTCAATGGGTAGTTAGAAAAATGTCTAATGTTTCCAGTGAGTACAATTTTACAACTATAATTATTTAAATTCTATGAAAAACATAATAAAATGTCAATGAAAAGTGCAGTTTTAAAACCAGAAAAGGCATTTTTGAACCGTTTTACCTAAAATTCCAGTATGCTTTTCATAAAGAATTAAAAATATTACTGTTTAATAATTGTATTCACTGGAAACCTCAGGCATTATTCTGACTAACCATATTTAATTAACAGATGAAACATTTGTAGTATTGCTTTAACTAAAAAGCCTAAACGTGTATTTTTTGGGTGCTGACTGTTAAGACATTGTCAGAACCAAATGGTACACAACATATTGTCGCAACGATATTACAATCTCAAAGAAGATTGACTACTCATAACCAATCTGATAGTATTAATACTATAATCTATTATAATTTGCCTACAGAGAAAAACGAACACCTTTCGGATGGGGTGCTTACAGCAAATGCCTGTTACAATTTATTTGATTCCACTCAGAACCTGGTTTGTTTGGAAGACATTGCCACCTGACATTCTAAGCCCACCTTTATAATAATATCTAATAAAATATGTATGAATGGTTAATACATACATAAGAAACTTATTCGAAAAACCAAAAGTACATTTATTATTCCGAAATAAAATATAATATTTCACATCAATTCCAATCACTCCAATTTGATTAATGTTTTTTAAAAATTAAAATTGCCAAATAAAAAAACCACTATACAAAAGTGCTGAGCTCTTATTTACGTTATTTTTTTTAAAACGAATTGACTTACAGAAGTTGTCGATAAATATTTTAATCAATCCTTCTAACGTTAAACTTTCGATAATAATTGACTATTTTAGTGACAAATTTGATCGTAAGAAGCAATCTTTTATCAAACAATGTTTAAAAAAAATATAAACACAATTCGACGAATCTCCCTCTCTGTTTGATGTCGTATAAATATGTCAATGTTGAAGGGAAATGCATGTGCGCGACTTGGGAGTCGAAAAGGGAAAGCGCGCTAGGAATATGCATTTAATTGCATTCCTTCAGCTCGCAGTTCTCGATATAATGCTTGCCTCACATCCCGAAATAATCTTCCACAGTACAAACTTGCCCACGATAGCTGCATAATACGCACTTAGCTACAGTGCACATCAAAAGTACTAAGATCGTTTTTTGATATTGACATTGAAAATATCAAAATGTCATAAAATGTGCAAACCCTAAAAAATCCGATTTTACAAGTATTATTTTTCAATGAGTATTTATTAATTAAATATTATTAACGTTTCGCTTCTAAAATAATCTATTTATCAAATTCATTCGATGCATTTGAATCCCAAAATCATAAAAAAATATTCGAATGAGTAACCGATTCCTAAAGCGATTATTAAATTTTGCGGAGACAGACAGACGCCTAAATGAATGTTTCGGAATCAGATGTTTTAATTTTTTTATTCAAATAACAAAATAAAAATATAAATATATAAAAAATACATATACATACACATATAATTTTTAAAATATATTTATAAATTAATTTAAAAAAAATGTTTTGACTGTCTATCTAGGAAAATTTTACCGCTTAAGGACAGTCAAATTTAAATATCCAGATTATATTAATTAGTTGATGCTAATAATATGGATTTTATTGATGCAATGAAATCAATATTAGCATTACAAAATTCATAATTTTTATTTGAAAAAAAGTACGGCTAGTTGTAGCTTTAATTTTTAATGATAATTAAATTATTAAAATTAAAAGACAGTTCTATAAATTTAACACAAAAACTATAAACCATAGTATATAATAAAAATAAAATGACAATATATTTTTTACAATTATCATTTCAATCAAAATTAAAATGTATAGTTAAAATCATCCGTTAATACAAATCCTCGTGAACGTAATAAAAACTGATGAAATAATGACGGAATTTAGATATTGAAGATATAATATTGTTCGTACCATAACTTCAAAATGGCACTTTGTATGAAGTTTTGTGTTTCTCCAAACCGTTTTGGCCTGCGGCTATCCTCGTTCTGTAGTTGGCGACACGATATAAATTCAAAGTTTCATCGGGGGTTTAGTTTGGACGTTATCAGGAAAACCCAAAGGCGGTTTCATTCATTATTTGGATATGAATACAACACAAGGATTTTTCTGCGAGGAACCCGGGACTGTGCAACTGAATAGAATTGAGGAATATTGCAAGGAGGAGAATCGGGAGGGAATAATGGGGAAGAGATTGGTTAGTACCTGGTTATTCAGATCTAGCCAGAAACAAAGGAAAAATGGTTTCCAGCAATGTTTATTCTCCGAATTACGGGTTTTTGCCGAAGTGATTTTAAGATTATCTACGTGGTATTTTAGTGATCCACGCATTTTACTGTGAGTCGGGTAGGGGCGGGATTCATTACCGCACAGCTTTGATAAATATTTCCTGGAATCATTTTGTCGCATTTAACGTTTCGTCGCTGGAAAAGCAAAAGGGCTTAAGCGACACTTTGGTCAAAAATGAGTTGAATATGCAGTTTTGACCAGTTTTTTGTTCTGCGCCGAATGCTTTGACTCTCGTTTGATTCAGAAGACTTTGTGTCCCTTCAGCCAACTAAAATATATTTACCATTTGGGAGAAAGCTTGACTCAAGCGACACTTTAGGTAATTCAGTGAGAGCATTAAGTTACCTGAGTAAATTTGTTTTTTTTTCAAAAACAACCAGTTACTGTAGACTTAACAAAACTTTAAAGTGATTTGGTGTAAACTTTCCGGAATGGCGCTTCAGCCCTTTTGCCTTTCCGGCGACGATATTTAGGCGCTGAACAACGAATATTATGTGTGAAGACCCTTATCAATTTGAAAAACAGTGTGATTTTGGAAATCCGATATCTGGGCCCGGATTCAAACCTTTCACCTATTTGATACAGAGTTGGTAAAAAATATATATACATAAAATCGCATAAGCTTCTAAGGAAAGACCAGAAAGTTTCAGATTAAAAGTCAGTACTCGTTACCGCTCGACCATATTGATCGCAATTAAATGTGGGTGGGATAAAACAGTGAGTGGGGTTTTTGAACCGTTCCGGGGCCAGACGTCCACGTGGCAGCCACACCCAAAATCGAAAGCTTATCGCCCCTGTCACAGTGCCAGAAATGTCCCCTCGTCTGGGGAGAGAAAGTGAAAATGATTCTCTTTTCGTTGGGGGTGCGATACAAACACACAATTGTTATGCTTGCAGCTAGCGGGCGATATATTTGCACAGACCTCGGCAGTACCAAAGCGAGATCCGGTAAACAACGTTTTCAAATTTGCTTAATCATATTAGTTTTTTATACGGAGGGCGAAAATTCCAACGCGTTAAAAGAAACTCCTTCTCGGAATGGGGCTTAACCCTTATTAAGGGAAACAATATAATACAAGGTTAAAGATAAGATAATAATAATAAAAATAAAATAAAAACTGATTATAAGGTATCAGTAATTAACAGGACGATAAAGAGGAGATTTTCTAAAGTGTTTTCATTACTAAAAATGTTTAAATATTTGTTAAAAAAAATTAAAAAGTTGGTGTAACACATATGTCACACTGCCAAAATAAGCGTTAAGGATCAGCACCCAAAAATACACTTACAAGCAATACTACAAATGATTTATCTGTTAATTCTATATGGCCAGTTAGAAAAATGGCTGAGGTTTCCAGTGGATACAATTATTAAACAGTAATCTTTTAAATTCGTTATGAAAAGCATACTAGAATTTTAGGTTGAATGCTCAAAAATGCCTTTTCTGGTTTAAAAACTGCACCTTTTAATGACATTTTAGTATGTTTCTATAGAATTTAAACGATTACAGTTGTAAAATTGTATATATATTGAAATTATAATCCGTCAAAAGTAGTTTCAAACGCAAATAAGTTTTTTCCTAAGCAGAATGATTATAACACGAATAAACCGGTCGGTAGGCGAGTGGATAGACGCGTCGGATTCCCATCCGGGCGTCGTGTGTTCAATTCCTATGCTGGCTAAGTTCTCCATCATTTCACAAGCAACATCTTCCGCTTATTATGATGGTAGTAGGAGTTTTTCAAAGATTGTCAGGTTAGGTTAGGTAACGACCACAATTAAAATATTTATTTAAAAAAAAACACGAATTAATGAACCGATTATAATGTAGTCATGTCAAGTGAAAGAGAGAGAAAAAATGCAAAAATATACAAAAAAGGGGGGGTTAAGAAGAACACGTAATTAAAAAATGATTGAATAATTACAGGTGTTTCGTCGTTTCCATCAAGGCATTTTAAGGTCGGTGACATTTGAATCACCCAGTCATCCAACTGTCGGGTTTAATGTCTCGTAGAAACGAGAAAATGAAAACGCACAAGTCACACGAGGCGGAGAAAGGGGCGATTAGTAAGATCAAACCGATACAGTCATGTGAATCCGACTGAACCAGTTGAGAAATTATAATTAGGTTTTGGTGTAGGTCTTTCCACGAGCCGTTTAATACTCGCGCCAGTCGCGGTGGGATTCTTCGTCAAAATATCAATCAATCAGATTTACAGTGTTTTTAAGATTTTGGTAATTTATTTTGATTTTATAGTGAATACCGCACAAGAGTCTCAACTGCTCCGAACCGTCTAGAGCATAGATTCTCAACCTTCTTTTGCCGACCGCCCACTTTGAGAATATCCCCCCCCCCTATTTTTTTAACTTATAAATCTGTCGCGTTCGCGGTTCCAGTTACCACCGAGGAACCGGTTATTTATCCAGTTTTTTTGGAACCGGTTCCTTGTGTTTTTTAGAAAAGTACTAGCAAATTGACAAAAGTTCCTGGCCAAAAAAAGTACTAGTTGGTAGAGATTTGAAAGTGAAAAGAACTGGAACCGGTTCCTCGCCCGAAAAACACCAAAAAGAACGAACAAAGAATATCGACCGTTCCGGTGACCGGTTATTTTTTCCAACGCCCCCTAATTTTCTCTGGGTCTTCTACTGCCTCCCTGAAAGTCTCAAACGCCCACAAGGAGGCGTTATCGCCCACGTTGAGAACCTATGGTCTAGATCCAGTGAGACTATGACATCCCTGTTGTTGTAAGGCTGAAGGTAGTGGGGAGAGTAAGGAGATGGGGAAGAGGAAGGTTGGAAAGTACCTGGCTATACAGATCTGGTCAGCAAACACGGATAGAGCCATTTCAAGCAACGATTCGATTCTGAACGGTGGTATTTTATCAGGGCGATAGTTACATGACACACACTCCTTGCTTCATTCAGATTCATACATCGTCTCATACGTACTCTTCTGTTATTCTGACTTTTCACATGGCCCGATTCAAGTTTTTGATTCACTTGATCGTGACATGTCTTCCTCGGGCGACCCTGACTTCTTCTCCGTAGAATAATTAATGAATTCCTTTAAAATTCACTAAGCAGGTACGCGTTTTAAGGACATTCTAAACTGAATACTAAATCTTTTAGCAGCATTTCATATATATTTTGTTGCTGTTTCACTTGCGAGAGTTTATTTTGATTTCACAGTGACAGTTTTACTCTTATTATCTTCACATTCTTAATAAATTAATGCAATCTCATTGTTCACTGATTCATATTGTAATTGCGTGGATTTAATTGCGATAGCCAGGTACTTTCCTACCTTCCCCTCTCCACTACCTTCCCCTCTCCACTACCTTCAGACTCACAACATACCCCGATTGGAGATGCCACAGTCCCACTGGCCCTAGACGGTTGTGAGCAGTTGGGACTCTTGTGCGGTATTGGTGATACAGACAGAGTTATATGGTTGAAGGAGATTTAGTCATTTATTGATCCAGTATTTTTTAAACTCCCTTTTTCCCCTAATTGGATATGGCACGACAATATCAGGAATTAGAAAATAGAGCGATGAGAAAAGGTCAAAGAGAATGGCAATGGGATAGTCCTCAGAGTAACAATATAAAGAGACCATACTAATTTGTGACAAATCGTTGACAAACTCGCAAAATATAGCTCTCTCTTTATGCTCGGTTCTATAAGCATATGAGAAAAAGAGACAAACAATTGTTGAAACCTATACACGATTTGGGGCGGGCTAAATGAAATGTCTTCATTATTTAATCCGCACAAACTTCAGACACGTTTGCACTGTCAGGCGAACGGACTGTCAAAAGTACGTAAATAGTTAAAAACTTGAGTTATTTTTTGTGTAATATCTAGCAAAACATCATGGCCACATGTTCTATGCTTGTTTGCTTTAATCGAAGTACAAAAGTACCAAAAACAAACAGTTTTCACACGTATGTACCATAAAAATCGTCTTTTTTAGTTTGATCTCAAATATTTAACATCCTAACCTACAAAACAACTAGTAACTTACACCAATATGTAATTAATCTTTGGACTATTCGTTCCAATTTAATAAACTTCCGTTTGAAATGAGTTTTAATGGATTCGTAATATGTTTAACTTAAAAATATTTACGAGAATGTCAAAAAAATTTTCAAGAACGGGGAATTCCCCTTTTGTACGGCTTCTAAAAGTATCCCGGTCTCTTTCTTTCTCATGATACTAACGCAAAATTGTTCGCGAACAGATAAAGACGGAATAATGTTTATCTTTACGGTTTTCTTCGCATCCGATTGGCTGGAAGCATATACGTCATACCTCCCTTGGTCAATCCTTGGTCAAAAAGTGCGGACAAAATTTCGCAATGTTAGGTCTCTACGTTACTCTAAGGGATAGTCACATAGCTTGGAGAGTGGACAAATCTTGTTATTTAGTGGGGCCTGAGGGAAACCAAGAGGGCTCAAGGCAGCCTCCCGAACCCGGCTGAATCGACCAGAGAGACACGTGACAGCAGAAATAATTGAGAAGATTCAATTATAAAGGTATTCTTTCAGCAACGGATAGACAGTGGCTGATGACAGAGACATGAATGTGACTGTTAACAAGCTTCTAACGGAAAAGTTACATAAAAGAGACATTAATTCTAAAATACGTTTCTTTGGCTTTGACAATGTTTGGTAACCAGGTCAGAATATCCAGCTAAATCCCATGCTTCCTCTTCCTTTCACCTATTTCTCTCTGCTTTACAACATTCCCAAATTAAAGTTGTCATACATCGATATAACATATAAAAGGAAGCATATTCGGAATACTGTTGGTAATTTGGTAATTAATACCGCCGTATCTTTTGCTAGGACAGCGAATTCAACGGAAATATTTAAAATGAACGGCTGCAAGCCATGAATTCCATCGATACAGTAACCCTCCTGTATTTTTTGAAGAATACGAGGTATTTTGTTGCTCCTGGCAAAACTTTTTCGTTAAGTTTGTTTTCCAGTGTTCTAGCCTTATTTTGCAATGGTTTTCATTATATTAAAATTTCAATATAATGAAAAATATAATAAGAATATTAATAAAAATTATATATATTTGTATACATTTCTCATTTGTCCTATTTTATAATAAACTATTAGTGTACCATTGTTTTTTATCGAGTTTTATTCATAAAATCTAGTTTAACTTATCTTCTGCACACTAAAGTGTAAATGGTATTCCGAACAAGCTGCCCCTCCTCTATGATCACAATGACTCCGTGCAGCGGGACTCTCGCATGGTAAATAAAATAAAATAAAAAAACTATCATAATGTAGCGTGTACTAGCACGTCACCTAAATTCTCTGCAATGCATTCAGTGCCTAGATAGGTAAAATAGCCTGGCCGAGGTGCACTTTCATCGCTGCACTCACCGTCACCACCAGTCACAATGCAAGGTCGGTTGCATGAAAAGTTTGCAATTTACAATACCTACAACGCGACACAAAGTTCATGGAAAATAAAAATTATAATTTCTATTCTACCTACCTTAAATGCAGATTAAAGTGGATTTCAAATGCGTATCGTAACAATGTTAATACTAAATTTACTTAAATATTTATATTAACGCCGCTCAAGTTTAAACAATTTTTCTAACAATAGACAACATTTACATATAATTGCAATCGTTGCATTTATTGTAGGTTGGTATCTAGTACCTTCGAGTGCCATTATATTATAAAGTTTTTGACAATTATCTTTCTTTTTTTTTTCTTTTTTATTATTAATATCTTGCTAACATATATAGCAATCCCGATGAGTCATAAAAACTCATTCTGGGACAATGAAAATTAAAGAAATACATTACAACAGAATACAGAGATCAAACTAACATAAATCAAACAATATGATACAATATAACATGATAAGAAATACAGTGTAAAAAAAATAGGTACTAAATTATAAATAGAAACAAAGGAGAAAAAAATAAAACGCTTAAGTGCAGAAAACGAGGATGTTTTTACGCTACCGGGAAAAGAAAACTGATTTCGAAATTAGGTATTTTCATCTTTAAACGAATTAAAAAAATGTTCTTTTAAAGCATTATTTTGGATTTTTTTATTGTTTTTATTATATAATGTATAGGCAATGTATTCCAAAGGTTTTATCCCATACTTTGTGGTGTGCGTAGGTAAATCTAACTTTTTCTGTTGTCTATCTTTTAGCACTTTTATTTAAATTACAGCTTTTATAAGAAAATATGACTAAAGCCTTTACTAACACTTTATGGAAATAAGTAGTTTTATAAAACAATATATTAGGCACTACAGAAATAAAGTACTAAGGGTGGATTGTAATTATTTTCTTTTTAGGAGGCATTCAAATTAAATTAAATAAAGTTATTTTTACTAAAATGAGGTTGGTTTCAACATATTGAAATAATATGAGACCGAAAACCAATCGGTTGTCAATCTGAAAATGAATATAAAATGTATTGTGTCGGAAGGACGTGTTTGAATCATATAAAATTGATGGATTAGGCCATAGACGGCCTCCATGGTCGAGTGGTAAGACGCTCGACTACGAATCCAAAGGTCGCGGGTTCAAACCCGGCGTGCGCCAATTACTTTTATTTAATTAATATGTGTCATAACACATTTAATTCCATGTAAAAATAATAAAAAGTATATTTGCGGCACGTTCCAGAGCGGTAGATACTCTAAGTATCGCCCTGGTGAAAGACCGCCATTCAGAATCGAAACGTTGCTTGAAATGGCTTTAGCCGTGTTTGGTGACCAGATCTGAATAGCCAGGTACTTCCCAACCTTCCCCTTCCCAATCTCCTTCCCCTCCCCACTACCTTCAGCCTCACAACATATCCTATTTGGGAATGCCTTAGTCTCACTGGCTCTAGACGGTTGGGAGCAGTTGAGACTCTTGTGCGGTATTCAAGTAAAAAAAAAAAAAAATGGATTTGAGTCGTATTTTTCTTTAAAAGATAGCTAAAATTAGCAAGGGTTGAAAAATTAATGGGAAAATTTTAAAATAGGGAAAAATTCACGGCGCTTGTTTGCATTGCACAACCAACTTAATAAAAATAAATACGTTTGCGCTGGAACATTTCTAGAAAAAATTGAACTAACTAACTAACCATTACGCCGTTTCAGACAGGGGTAAGAAGAGAGGACGGTCCACCATACAACTCTGTCTTGGCACACACTCCTTGCTTTATTCACATTCATACATCGTATCATACATACTCTTCTGTTATTAAGACTCTTCACGTGGCCCGATTGAAGTATTTGATTTACTCGATCGTGCCATGTCTTCCTCGGGCGTCCTCGTCTTCTTCTTCCATTCACTTTCGCATCATATATTATTTTCACACTCCTTTCTTCGTTCATTCGCTCTACATGCACAAACCATTTAACGTCCCTTTCTTGATGATATTCATTACGCTTACATCAGCCTTACATTTTTTCCGAATATCCACATTTTCAATACGATCACATATGATTTTACCGCACATATGTCTCAGGGATCTCATTTCCGCAGCATTCAGTCTACTTTCATCCTTTTTCTGCCAGTTCCAGGCCTCGCTGCCATACATCAGAGTTGATATAAGCACGTCATTGTGGACTGCTAGCTTCGCTTCTTTTGACAATTTATGACAGAATTTTAAAAAAAAACTCCTGTTTTTAAAGAAACGACCACAAGAAACAACAATAAATTTGTAATGTGACAAACCATGCTTATGTCGATTTTGATATGATTTTTTAAAACTGGCTAACTTTTAAATGAAGATTCTGCGAAATTTCCTGAAATGGCAACATTCTCGCAAACGAACAGTATCAGTTCATGTTATAATACAAGCACCGTTCAGTTGGTGGGAATCGCCACCCGAACCAGAAAGTCTTGTCTGCACATACTAACTATAATAATGATCGATATTAGCTCACTTTCATTGCCGCAAAGGCCAATCGGGGGAATTAAAAAAAAAACAATGCAGAGAAATAACACATCACGACGTTTGAATAAATTTAACGCTTCTACGTAGTGTTTTTGTGATTAAAATAAGTGTTTTTTAAATTAGGGGTCGCGCCCTGGGAAACCCGAAAACATTTCAGAAGTAGTCATTGAATGCGTATCTACCTATTAATACAAAACCAAATAATATTTACGATTATTTTTTTAATATATAATATTTTATGATAAAAAATCTTTTTAAGGCTATTTTTAATTATAAAAAGGCGAACAAATATATAAAGTTGTGTATTTCACAATATTAGCTCAAAGGCTCAAACACAATAATTGATTAACACGTAATGCCCGGAGGGTTAAATAGCATCCAGGGGTGGTGTCTTTCAGACCCACTTTAAAAAAACTACCGCGTGTTTTCAAGCATTACTTTGTAACATTTTTTTTAGTACGTACTCCACTATAAAAATAAACTACAGAGAATACCGCACAAAAGTCCCAACTGCTCTCAACCGTCTAGAGCCAGTGAGACTATGCCATCCCCAATTGGGGTATGTTGTGAGGCTGAAGGTAGTGGGGAGGGGAAGGAGATGGATAAGAGGAAGTTTTGGAAGTACCTGGCTATTCAGATTTGGTCACCAAACACGGCTAAAGCCATTTCAAGCAACGTTTCGATTCCGAATGGCGGTGTTTCATCGGGGCGATTCTTAGAGTATATACCACTCTGGAAAACAAATTAAAATAAAAACTGGCAATAGAAATCAAAATTGATGATATTTAGGCCAATTAAAATATTTTTTTAGAATGCTAACGTATTATATATAGTTTTCGTTTGTTACATTTTTTTAGAAGAATGACTAAATTTTCATTTTTTTATCTATTGTATTATATTATTTATTACAATACGTTTTAATCATTTCTATACACATTTTTACTAAGAACTCCCGTCCGATTATATTATTTTTTACCTAAAATTTATTATGGGTAAATATTTGATAGAAGATCCACTAAGATACACAATACAATACAATACATGAGAACGGGTTGCTTTTACGACTCGTTCTTATGTTCAACAGCTCGGCTATAGAACGATTTGCCGGTCTCTGTGTTTCCTCCCTCCTTCAACATGGGCCTCTTTAAGATCCAAGTTCACTTCTTCCTTTCCTCAAAAAGACCCTCCACACTGCATCTCCAAATATGACATAGGCCCTGAGGGAAATTATTTCCCTCAAGGCCTCCTGTGTGGAGTTATAAAAAAAACACTAAAGGAAATGAGCCTAAACGAAATATTTCTATTTCTATAGATATATATTACACTCTCGTATTTTTTTTTTTGCAAACGGGTCTGGCTAGACCCGTTACAAGAGTCGAGGAGTTAATATAAACAGATGTTTTTATTTTATTATTATTTTCAATAGTTAATACATAACATTTTGAGAAGAACTGTTTTAAAATGGGTTTAATTGCAGTCGTATACAGGAAACCTCAAATTAACAAGATGTTATATTGTTGTTTTTCAAAAACAAGAGATTTCGCCACAACATACAGACATGGACCCGTAATTTTATGAGGTCATCCTATTTGATCTCAAGGCCTCGATCAATAACGCTCGCAGCGATACAAATAACGTGAATCATTTCGCGAAGTTGTGCGTCACTTCTAAAATAATATTTTTAATGTTTCGCGGTTATCAACTATTCCCAGAAGCCGCCCGTAAAAAGTGGGCAAACCAAATAGCGAAACTGGAAAATTCATGGCATCGCAACCAAAACAAACAGGGAAACGTAAAAAAAAATGTATAAATAAAACACATAAACTTTGTTTATAACCACTTTATTGTTTAATATCACGTCTACCGGTTTCGAAAGTACCCTTTCATCGTCAGGACAATATTAAAATTAACAATTTAATTTTAAGAACAAATTTATATTTTTTTATTATTATTTTTATATATTTATTTTTTAACCATTTTTTTATTAACAATTTAAGTTAATTTTAATATTGTCCTGACGATGAAAGGGTACTTTCGAAACCGGTAGACGTGATATTAAACAATAAAGTGGTTATAAACAAAGTTTATGTGTTTTATTTATAAATATGGCAAGCCACAAAGTAAATGCTTTTTACGAATATGTAAAAAAAAATGTGTTTGAACTTGTAAGCACACAGCAAAATAATCATTACAGGAATGTGGACAAAGAGATACAATTTTAGTTTGTAGAAGAATTTTTTTTAAATTCCGTTACCCGACAGAACAAAATAATGAGTTGAAAATGTATCCTGTATTCTCCGCTTCAATAGCTGAACACCGACTCTGGAAGGTTATTATTTTTTTTAATAAGATCGATGGACGATCTCCGTCGTAGAGCGGTGACCTCCTTGGCTCTGGACCCAGAGGTCGCGGGTTCAAAACTCGGAGAGGAAAATATAAAACATTTTGTTTAATTCTGATGAATCGGTAACTATGATTTCAAATAGTTTTCAGCAATAACAGTGGGCAGATTTTATTTTTCTATGCGATGAATTATTAGTTACTTCCCGAGAGATTCCTTTAAAGGATCAACACCCAAAAACACCTTTTGGCTTTCTAATACAACCATAACTACAAATTATGTATCAGTTAATTCTATACGGGTAGTTAGAAAAATGTCCGAAAAAGGGTTTTCAGCGAATTAAACAGTAATATTTGAAATTGTTTATGAAATGCATACTAAAATTTTAGATAAAACGTTAAAAAATGATTATGCTAGTTTTCAAACTGCACCATCTTTTAGTATGTTTTTCATAGAATTTAAAAGATTACTATAAAAAAAAAATGTATTCCCTGGAAACCTCAGACATTTTTCTAACCACCCATAGAAAATTTATGGATAAATCATTTGTAGTATTGCTTATATTAGAATGCTAGAAAGTAACGTTTAGCGTAATTTTTGGAAGCTTATTCGTAAGACATTTGAGATTATAGTAATATGTTAAAATTTACTATTAATTTTTTTTTTTTAAGTTTGTTTTTTATACTGAATACCGCACAAGAATCGCATCTGCTCCCAACCGTCTGGAGTCAGTGAGACTATGGCATCCCCAATTGGGGGATGGTTCTGAAGTTGAAGGCAGTGGGGAGGGGCAAGAGATATGGAAGAGGAAGATAAGAAAGTAGATAGCTATTCAGATCTGGTCACCAAACACGACTAAAGCCATTTCAAGCAAAGTTTCGATTCCGAATGATGGAAATATAATTATAATATATAACACCTCCAGAAAACCAGAGGTGGCTCAAACAAAAATCAACACAATTGCGATATGTACAGGGTAAGTACAACGGTTGCATATTTCTATACGACGCGGCAGCATTCGACGAATCCATAATATGATAAACAGGTTCCAACCTAAGTGCATTATCATAATTTGTATAATCATCGAAAGCCACTTTGTATCCGAGATGAAACGAGTAATGATCATGCTGTTTGCACGCAATACCGATGACTGAGCGCGCCGGGCACTAAATATTCCGCACATAACATTACAATGGAGATTGCGCCGCGGTAGATGCACGTTATAGTCCGGGCCTAATCCACGCTCTGATTGTCGCAGAACAGACCAGAGACTAGACATTTCTCGATGACTCCGGGAATGTGCAGATTCCAGCGGCAGATTCTGCGGAATGTAGTATCTGCCGCAGTAATTAACGACAAAGGATAAGTAATTTCACGCAGTAACCGTCAAAGGATCGGTATAATAGCTGGTCGTTTGATGAGTTCAGAGCAAAACTAAAGGACTCACCATTTTAAATTATCATACCTACAATAACGTCAATTTGCTACACTAGAGTTTTGATCACTCAGTCCTAGTGCTGTACTTAGTTTACTATTGCTTACTCCATTTTTTTCTACTCTACGTTCGACAGCACGGGCAACAACCATTACCAATATTTGTTATATTATGTAAATATGTTAGTTGTAAGTCAATAGTTATAAGTATTAGGCGTGAGTTAATATTAAGTCTTATTTTTAATATTATTTTTTAAAGCGCCCTTGAGTTGATATTTCTGTCGCGAAAACGGCGCTAGATAAATCAGCCAATTATTATTATTATTGATAATATATTCTATCAAACATGATATTTTATCAGTTATTCTCTAAATTCATCGATATTTCCAGGTTTTCCGGAGCAGTACGTTTGTATTTTTTTTCGAAATATTCTTAAATCATGGTGGCGCTTAGTTTATCTACCGACGACCTCTATAGCGTAGTAATAATAATAACAGTGAATGTATATAACGCAGTTTTGTGATAGTTCATCTAAAGTGCGATTTACACTAAATTAACTAACCTAATATAACAACGAGAAAATAATATATTACAGATATGTATGCAAATTAAATTATCGCTATCATAAATCATGACAAAAATTCAGATAGTCGTGGTCTACGTGTACATTTACCTTTGTTCATTCAAATTGTTTCTCATTTCCAGGAAAAAATACATATCAGGAAGTATAGAAAATTGACGCAAAGTTTTGGTAGAAATAGAACAAAAATCAAATAAGAATCTTCTTTAGAAATCGTAGAAATTGCTAATCGTCGTCGTTCCAACTAACAGGCTTTAATGTCCTATTTTTATCGGCAGATTAATACTAATTTGATACTTGAGTAGGCCTTTGAACACCGCGGGCGAAAGTAGGATTGAGCGGTTGATAAAAAAATCGGTCATCACTATACAAAACTGGTATTCCTGATTACACTGGATTTTCCAGGTTTTCTGGCCGCCCTCCTAATGAGATCGTGAAATATTGGATGTAATTTCTAAATTGACGCAGAAGATTGTCAACACATTGTCCATTTAATTTAGGTAAACATCATTTAAATTTAATAACATGCATTTAAAAATTTACGATTTTTAAGTGGTTCTTCGCTAAGCGATGCTTCTCATACGTTATGCATTATCTTATATGCTTTCGACTCTCTCTTCGGGATATGAGATACCATGGGAAACGAAGCGGACGGAAGAGAAAAAAAGCAAACTACACCTAGAAGTGCTCATATTCCCTTTTACACTTACACTATTAACAGCAGCAGAAGCAGATGTGGGAAAAGAGCAAATAAAAAAGGACAAGGAAACCAGACGCTCCGCATGAAAAATAACCCAGATCCTGAATAAACTGGTCGAAAGCGCCGACAGAGCTCGTCTCATTCCAGGCTTCAAAGTAAACGTAGGTACATGAATGATGCATTCTGTATTGGAAAACGCTATCGGAAAAATTTGAGAGGCACATTTTTTTATTTTTTTTACGTGAATACCGCACAAGTGTCTCAACTGCTCCCAACCGTCTAGAGCCAGTGAGACTATGGCATCCCCAATCGGGGTATGTTGTGAGGCTGAAGGTAGTGGGGAGAGGAAGGAGATAAGGGGAAGGTTGGGAAGTACCTGGCTGTTCAGATCTAGTCACCAAACACGGCCAAAGTAATTTCAAGCAACGTTTCAATTCTGAATGGTGGTCTTTCACCAGGGCGATACTTAGAGTATCTACCACTACTAACACAAATATACTTTATTTTATTTTATATCAATTAAATGTGTTATGACACAAATTAATTAAATAAAATTTATTTGCGCACGCCGGGTTCGAACCCGCGACCTCTGGATTCGTAGTCGAGCGTCTTACCACTCGACCATGCAGGCATTGTTGATGAACAAACATAAACACGGTATCCTTATATACCCTGTTTACGTGTGTGTACTTACGAAAACGTTCAGGCTAACGGAAGTTTTAACCATTAAAAACTGAGCAAACGCAAAGCTAAGCAAAAAAAAAACTACACTCAGTTTGATAGGCGGACATAGCTGTAATCGCAGTAACAACAACACAGCGTTATTATATTATGTCACATAGTCGTAAGAAACTTCTAGAAAAATACAAAGAATTTGGTCTACGTGATCTAGGTTGTTTGTCACTTGATTGAACAATAAAAGATTGCCTTCTTGGGCGATGTCAGGAATAGAGTACATTTAAATATAGCGTCACGTTCTGGTAGAAAATGTTAACGTATAGTTGACTTTTCTACCATAACAGGGGCGATTTTATTCAAATACCTCCGTTTTCGATAAGAAGGTGGTTTTCGGAATAAATAAACTGATTTTCTTTACTCTGGGGGAGGTTTTAGGAAGTTAAATTTCACTAACGTGGGCGTATTAGATTAAACAGGCACCTTTTTTACAAAAAAAAAACTTGAACTTAAACGAGACAAAAATAATGTACGAAAAAGTTAGTGGGTAATTTTTCGCAGCCAGCTGACGTTATTAATTAGAACGTATGGAACATGGTACCGAATGGTTATCAAATAACAGTTTTCTGTTCAGCTATGAAAAATACACTCCAATCAATATTGGAAAAAGCGGGTAAAGGCAAACATTTCCCCGCGATGTTTTTACAAATTGGCACTCCCCAATAATCAAGTATGCATGAGGTAACACGAGCCTCCCTTTCAAAGGCCTGTTAGTTTAAATTTAAGTAATTTTGTACATAAACCTGGAGCATTATTATTTGTAATATACACAAACATATATGAACTGTGGACAGAGTTATTTAAAGATTTTTTTTTGTTTTTACTTCAAGTACAGTTTTTTTTAAGTTTTTACCAACAACCAATATTACAGAACGAATCGCGTATAAAATAATTAAACGACGTTGGTTGATCGGTTATTACCAAAAATGTATATAATACGTAGTTTATTATGTATTATAATGATGTCATTAGTTGTGAGTGACTAGTTATAAGTTATAGGTTTCTTTTAATTGAATTTATTGTGTATAATGAACATTTTTTACTTAATACTAACAGTAGGTATAATATAAATACAATTATTATTAAAAAAAATTATATGAATACCGCACCAAGAGTCTCAACTGCTCCCAACCGTAAAGAGCCAATAAAACTATGGCTTCCCCAAATAGGGTATGTTGTGAGGCTGAAGGTAGTGGGGAGGGGAAGGAGATTAGGAAGAGGAAGGTTGGGAAGTACCTGCTTTTCAGATCTGGTCACTAAAGCCATTTCAAGCAACGTTTTGATTCTGAATGGTGGTCTTTCACCAGGGCGATTCTTAGCGTATCTACCACTCTGGAACGTGCCGCAAATATACTTTTTTTAAATATTTTTATATGAATTAAATGTGTTATGACATATATTAATTAAATCAGAGTTATTGGCACACGCCGGGTTTGAACCCGCGACCTTTGGATTCGTAGTCGAGCGTCTTACCACTTGACCATGGAGGCCGTCGATGTATAGTTTCTGGTGTCTGTTCTAATGTGTACCATAGTTTCTAGTTTATGAAAATTACCTCCTCAATTGAGAAAAGATTCTTGTGCTTAGGGTGGAAGTACTATAATGGGTTTTTTTAACTTATTTTTTTATGATTATAAATGAATATAATCCATTTTAGGTTATTTTAGTGAAAAGTGTATTTTGGGTTTCTTTTTGAAAAAGTCATAGTCACTTACAACTATCATGTCATTAGGAAGCTCGTAAAAATCTTAATTGCCGAGTAAGAATAACGATGTAAGGTGTTAGGTTTGGTTAGATTAATCTTAGATTTAACGTCATAGTGATATGCTTCTGTCTTAATCATAATAATAAGATTCCATTAAGAATCATCAGTTTTTTAAATGTAAAAGTAGTCAAAAACGTAATCTACCGGCTAAATTCAACCTGCATTGTTGTGCTTTTTTAATTAACCTGTGTGTGACTAAAAGGGTACCCGTGTACCCTCGTCGGTTTTCAACATAGATTTTTTTTAATGTTCCAGTAAGTCTAACCGGCTGAATCTTCCTGACTTCTCCACAATAGTGAAGATGAACAATTGAACATAACCGTTGGATATGTGGAGGGTGGTTTGTTAGCGGAAAACGAATAAGTATAATTTACAACTTCCGATGACTGAAAGAGTACCCGGGTACCCTCATGTGTTTGATATGATTTTTTGAGGCTTGTACGTATTTATTAATCATTTTATCTTATTTTTAATGGTAAATATGATGTACTGCTATGCTCAAAGTACATCACCTGTGTCCTTAATACTATTTTTAGTCACCTATTTAATTAAAAACCCCAAGAAAATATGGTACTAGGTGAAATATATATCCACTTCCCCAAGTCTTGAACTGAGTCGAAATATATTACGTTACAAAAGTGGTCTAGCAAACTTCAGAAAATTATATACTATAAAAGAAACCTTCCTATCAATTTTATAAAGGTGTAATTTTCTTCAGTCACATAAGGGTTAAGGGAAATATTATTCATTCATCAATATACGTAATGGAATATAAGGCATATTAGTTCGCCAGTGAGTAGCAAAGAGTAAGTTCCCTTCGTGCTTTTCCGAGTCGATACATTATTTTTTCAGCGCGAGAAACTAATTTGAAACCGTTTAACAAATTCTCCCGGCATTTCACGGCGGCGGCAGTAAATTCTTGCAACCATTACTTGGGCCGTAGCGAGTCTACGAATCCACCGCGATATGAAGACGGAGAGGAATATTGTGGTGTGTCGGTAATTCCCAGACGCGCATCAATATCTCCAAGTGATATTTTTAGCATTTTATATCAAGAAAATGGAAGCTGAATATAAATAAATTCAAAGCTCGAGAATATGATTCGTTTATTGGGTCAACATTTAAGCACGTAGAAGCATTCAGACGCGCATGCTTTGGATAAGGAATATCATAGACAGGAACGAAAAATTATGATTATATACAATTAGTCTGGCAAGTGTGAAGATAACTTCTTGTGCTTCTCCAATAACAGTCGTTGGCTCTTGGAGTAAGAATATATATGGAGAGAGCCAAATATATTTACCCAACCTATACAAATTTGCGATAAATCACTTTCTCCGGGTTTTTACGTCGTATACTATGAGAGAGAAAGAGACAAGAAAAGTCGTCACATAATATCGCATCACTTTTAAGTATGTTCTCTATCCGCGCTAACTTCACATCATTGAGTCCCATAACTTACGTGAACGGATTTTAATGTTATTTCCTATATTTGTGTTGATTAAAAAACTTGCAGTAGTTATATAAATAAATCAAACATGATGACGATATGTGCTATGCGTGAGTGTTCAAATAAGACCCAACAAAGATCGTAAAACATCACTTTTCAGGGGTATTTCAACAGTTTTAAATATTTTGACCGAACTTAAGAATTTACTCATTTTTAATGATGTAAAGACATAAAATCAAAAAAAAGCTTCCATCATTATTTAGGCAAACCTTCTGTTATTAGTGTTTGTGTGATATGTTGACTTTATAAATCATTTTAATGGTGTATTTATATTGTTTTGTTTAATGTGTTCAAATGTTTATTAAAATGTCTGAATTAAATATGGGCGGTAACTAATAGGCTATCCAACATCCTTTAATATATCTGTATCTCTTTCTATCGAGTCAGTATGTCAACCGTTCTGACTGCACTGTTTCGAAAGGGTACCTCTCCGTCCTCCAAGCGTTGGCTAGAGTACAGAGCGGGCATTAATCCGTTCGGCAGATAGATTAGATTTTGCGTAGGTTCAGTCAAATCGTTGAAACAATCAAATCAAAGTATCTATGTAAAACCAAACAGTGAAATGGGTTATTACATACTTTTGATTTTGAAGTGCTTTATTCAGATCAGATCGGCAGGTTTAATGGGGGGCTTGGGAGCACAGAGGCCTATCTCTGCCTATTTTGCATATAAGATAAGCCTAGTGATCCTACGCCCCAAATGTAGGTTAAAAATCTTATATTTACAAACTAGCAGCGATTCTTCCTGGGGATTTTTTTAAAAGGGTTTTCCCATACTTTTGAATATCGTCGCTGGAAAGGCGAAAAGGCTTAAGCGACACTTTGGTCAAAAATGAGTGAAAATGCAGTTTTCATCAGTTTTCTTTCTGCATCAAATGCTCTGACTCTCGTTTAACTCTGAAGACTTTTGTGGTTCTTTAGTCATCTAAAATATAATTAACATTTGGGAGAAGGCTTGACTCAAGCAACACAAGTTTGGGATTTTTTAAAACTTTTTTTCGCTTCGGGTAACTCAGTGAGAGCATTGAGTTACCTTCACCTAAGTTAACTTCGTTTTTTTTAAATCCAACCAGGTACTGAAGACTTATGAATTTTCTTGTAAAACAAACAAAAAAAACTTGTGTAAACTTCCCAAAATGACGCTTTAGCCCTTTTGCCTTTCCTTTTCTAAGTAGATGGTAAAACTCTGAAACATTATGAAAATCAACAACATTTTTGTCTCCTGTCTGTAGTAGCGAATTAATAATGTTCGATTTTCTTACTACTTAAAACCATATAATTTATCAATAACTGGTCCTTATTATACTCGTGGCAAAAACCATTTCTTCTAATATTTTGAAAATACTGTGGTTTTGAGATTAGAGTAACGCGCAGTTGGGAGGAAAAATCAAATAACGATTTAGATGTATGCATTGCTACTATTTTATTACTATCGGAACTGGGTCAATCTAGTAAATCGCATTAGAGAAAATACGGTCGCTCGATTAGCAAAACGGTGCGCTGGAATACGCAGTTTGCAATTATCAGTAGGTATATACCGATCAATGTGTGAATTTCCAGTGATTGCTTCTAGAATTTGCATTCGTTGAAAATTAATTACCGGGAAAAAGCAATTGAATAATTGGTTCATATTCGAATCCGATTATTGGAATTGAAGTTATTAATAAGTGCGACATTTTGTAATGGTCTATTTAAAATAACTAGCATTCAATGGCGGCTGGCAACTTTATTATTTATAGAGAGCTTATATTGGAAAAAAAAAAACTATTGGTACTATCATTGTCAGGGGAAAATACGTGTTTTTTTTCTATGAAAGCTTTTATGAATAAAGTATAAAAAAAATTGTACTTGTGATTGGTTTTAAAATCAAACCAGAAGAAATATCAGACTGTCATTTTTGATATGCTACCATATATAGGACGGAGGAAACATCAAAGCTGACAGATATTTCTAGAGCCGAACTGTTGCTGCTGCAAATTTCAACTATGAGCAGTGCCGGGCACGTCTTTGCCGCAGGTATCTCTCGACCACGCACCGGTGCCGAAGGGATCAAGAACGCTAGTTCTAAACAGCAAATTTAATTTAAATACCGGTACAACAGACATCATCCCTCAGACCAATAATATACCAGGAGGAACTTCTAGTGTAGTCAGTATTGGTGATTTTTTCTTGACTGGGGCGTGGCTAAGGCTAAGGTATTTATAAATTCATTCATAGCACATGTCGACATAATGTTTTTGTTTATTTGTACTACCAATTTTTCATAGTATTGTTATAAACAAAAATGTAGGATATAACCTAAAAAATCGTTGAGTTCTGTCCTGTTATGTCGCATAACAAAACGTAGTGGGCGAAATCGCCGGAGCCGCGGGAGACGGAGAACATGCTTACATACCTAAAAGCGGTGCTATATTGTGTGAGAACTTGTCTTATCTCTTTCTCTCTCACGGTTTACGACGTAAAAACCCGAAGAAAGTAATTTATCGTAAATTTGTATAGGTTGGGTAAAAATGTTTAGCTCTCTCTCCATACATATTCGTGCTTTGAGCATCATTCCCGCCCATTTCGTTTCTATATAATTAAAATAACTGCAAAGTATGTGTTTGTCTTACCAACGTTGTTATAGATCAAATCTTGTTGAATTGAGTTGTCCGATAGACAAGAAAGCAGTTAAAAATTTACGAGCACTTTTGCATTATGTTTTGCTGCAAGGGCAGCGAGACGAGACGCGGCAGACTAGGTATAATTTCACGTCTGAAGAAAGCGCAGAAGTACCAGCATCATTGTTCTAATAATAACAGTGAACTTATATACCGCAGTTTTGTGACATTTCACCTCAAGCGCGCTTCATACTAAATTAACTAAGCTAATAAGACTAACTAACAAGGAGAAAATAATATATATATATATATATATATATATATATATATATATATATATATATATATATATATATATATATATATATATATATATATATAATATGTATACAAATTAAAACTATCTAAAATCATGATCTTACGTACATCAAAAAAATTAAAAATAAATTTACCAGAAGGTAAGGATATAAAAATCCAGATGAAACGTATGAATTCATATTAACACAATTGTTAAATCAATGAAAAGGAAATTAGATTGAGGACAGTTAACATGTTGGTACTCAAAAACATTAATATTCAAGTATTATAAGTAAACGATTCTAAAAATGCAAACAGTGTAAATATAACAAATAATAAAAGAACAGGAGTTGTAAGGATACGAGTAAAGAGAAAACCGAAACAAAGCAAATTGAGGATGTTTTTGAAGAAATTGCAGGCAAATATTCCCATCAAACAATCACACCATTTAGAATCAGAGCCAGTGCAGGTCGGGACGACATGGAATTAAACACAGGAATATAATCTTAAAAATCCAAGCCACTTAACGAGCATAATAAAAGTCCCTGGTTCAAGTTAAATACTTGCAAATGTTTTTGCTAGAACACTTGAAGACCCCACGGCAAGAACCTGTTAAGCTAACATTTTTTTTAAAATGAGTTAGTATTCTCACTATACTAATTCTGGTACGCTCTATGTCTCAATCTCTATCTATCTAATCCAGCTCAGATCATGAAAATGGCACGAAGTTGATCATGTTGACTGCAAATTTTGTTATAGCTGAAATATTTTTTAATGGTAAGAACATGTTATCTACAATAATAACATTGTATTGCAGAAATGCATTATAATCCAAAATTTAGTACGTTAGCTATAACATTCATGAAAAATAGTTAGTGGATTAGTGATGGTACACACTTTTAACAAAACGCAAAAGACTAAGGGGCTATTTCACCACCTCTCAATAAACTACTATTCATTAGTTAACTCTAATCATCGGAATATTCGTTAGTTATCTCTTTCCGCAAGTTTGGCTGGCAACGTCGCTTTTTTTCAAACCTTATCCCGTCTGCTGTCACGTCTGTCAATACAATGCCGTTATTTCTAACATAAACTAACTTTCACAACACAACATTCGCGCGCGAAGCTCATTACATTCCTGTCACCAAATAGTTAAACGCGTCTCTATATTTAAATAAAACATATTTCTATTTTATAACTTTATTATTAAATTATATTAGTGAAGTGCATTGGGGAGTGTCTATTATTGCTTGGTGAAGGTTGATAGTTTGTAAGCATGAACATGTTGTATGTGGGTATATTGTACTGCCAAAGATTGTTGTTATTTCATAGTATATTCCGTGATACATTGAAGGCGTATATTAGAATTACATACCGTGTTCTTCTTGGAGAGATTTTATCCTTGATTTTGTATTTCCTTTACGGCATTTTTTGTCAAGCGAAATCTTGACCTAAACTCAATGTCATCTAAGACGTATAAAAAATTGACTCTTGGTTTGAAAACACGCGGTCCACGTCTTTCCGCCATGTCCTGTTCGTCTAAGATATTTAAATCTTCAACCACTTCCATAATTAGAGTAAAAAATCAACTTCAACAGAAAACTCGCCTACTGTCAGCTGTCAAAACAGTACGCCGCCATTTTAAATCAGAAGACAGATACTAACTTGTGCACTTTACGTTGACAGCTTCTTGAGAAGTGGTGAAATAGCCCCTGAATAATACAATAAAGTTATAAAATAGAAATATGTTTTATTTAAATATAGAGACGCGTTTAACTATTTGGTGAGAGGGATGTAATGAGCTTCGCGCGCGAATGTTGTGTTGTGAAAGTTAGTTTATGTTAGAAATAACGGCATTGTATTGACAGACGTGACAGCAGACGGGATAAGGTTTGAAAAAAAGCGACGTTGCCAGCCAAACTTGCGGAAAGAGATAACTAACGAATATTCCGATGATTAGAGTTAACTAATGAATAGTAGTTTATTGAGAGGTGGTGAAATAGCCCCTACATATCTCAGAATTACTCGACAGTTAGTTAACAGGTTAGTTCATTTGTTGATTGGTTCACTTCACTTCTCGTGGGCTCATATGATAAGATGGTTTATGGCTATAATAGCGGTACGAGTGTGTAAAATCACGCTCGCGATATGCAGTGCATTTTTGCACGTAGAAAGAGAAAAAACTGAAATTTAAATAATTTTTAGTATTAATTATTAAAAAAAAATCTAGTTTTTTCAGTGGTAAGTTTTAAAACAGATACGTAGTTCCGGCTCTGCTTAGAATGTCCGTGAACTTACCACGGTCGATTGGTTGGAAATAGCGACAAACCGCTGTAGCGGCCATCGATATAAGTTACACCAGAGTGAATGATTTATTAGTTGGATTGGTATTTCTTTTGTATATCCGTAGAGTTGTTGCGTGCATTGTTGTACTCTTCGTACGTTTGTACATTATTTCTTGGTTAAATGTGCTAAGGTCGTGGTTGTGAATCATTTCATTCAACGACCAAGGATGATTTCCTTTTTGAATTTGAAATTCAGTTCGATTAATACTGTTTGGAGTTATTTGTTGATTTAATACAACACCCATTTTGAATTTAATTGTTCAGATACTCCCTAGAAGTGTAATCGAAAAAGTCGCCAATGCACCGAAGGCCTTTCGACTCCCAGTTCCCACACAGGCCAATGAAATTGATTAGATTCTGTTTTTAGAAATTCGATATTTAAAAAAGTTCGAACAATTTTTACCCGAGTAAGGGAAAATTGGGCTTACTTCGGGAACAGACACGCCCACAACATTTATATCGGTGGATATCTCTTCAGTGGATTTAAGCATACGACAATAATAACGGAATTGAATGAGGAATTTTATTGCTACGAGGAACGGAATGGAAGAAAATGTTATTTTGAAATGCATACATACGTAATGGCTGACGGGAACTAGATTAAAAACATCAAATGATAGGTCAATGTTAAAACATGATTATAAAACCGGTAAGAATGTATAAAAAAAATATATATGTATGATTAACAATAATTGATAAATAACAAAAATAATGTGCACGGTATCATTTTTTAATTGGTAAACGCCAAGCCCTGTTTTATAAATCGATGCATAAAACGGTCGCTACTTGCTACCGCCAAGCCGTGTTAGTCTCAGAGCTATGCAACGGAGAAGAAATATTATTCTATTGTTGGTCCATTCATCACTGCAGTTTCCAGCTCTCGACCAGCTCCGGCGTAGGAACGTTTCTTTGTAGACAGACCCTCCACACAGTATCCCCAAAGACAACATAGGCCACTCCTGTGTGGAGTTAATGTTAAAAAAAAGGAGATTACAGACATACTTAGTGCATCTCTCGAATGCAAAATATTCATTGATTAGCTGATAAAACCGATAGTCGATAATCGGATAATTAAACATCACACGATTTGGCGGTAGATAACAGAGGATACAATACTTGTGAGGGTTATTTAAGGCTTCGTTCATACATAACTATGATCGAAAAAGTTAGATGGCGCCCAACAACACGCATCGGCCATTGAGCTAATATACAGAGTGTGGCAGATCGACCGTATTAATAGATTATGGATCAAAGGTGATTTAAAAAAGCAGCCATACGTCGTGGTTCATCTTATGCTCTCTTCACACAGAAAGAAAACTCCCGGCGTATTTTTAAGTCATTGGCTAGCTATAAAATGACAGATATTTCAACACTGTTCGATTATTAAGTTTGGCATTAAGAACAGTTAAAAATTAAAACTATCGCGGCGGAACATATCGAATAAATAAATATCTAGAATATGAAAACGTTCACTTACTGAAGGGTTTACAATCTGAGAAGGTTGACTTATCAATATTATTGGTTTATTGGATTACTGTCGGTAATAATCAAATATTCTCCGCTTACCTGTAACAAAAGAAACAAATCAAATTAGAACAATGTATTGTTATTCGCATAACATTATTTAAGTAACAATGGTAACTCCGCAAATACTTGAGGAATGTTCCTGGGAATACTCCTGAAAGAATTTTACTTGAACGATTTGGATTTTGGTGACATGTTTTCAACTCCAAGAAAATAAACTCCGGAAACCATTCGACTATCAATATGATAGGGCATTGGTAGCATCACATTTCAATACTGAATATTTGGCTGCTGAAGACATTAATAGGTAATTAAAGGGTTATTAAAAATAATTTTAGTTGCTTTAACCGTACCTGAAAGTAAAAATTGAAGATCCAAAGGGGGTGACGTTGTTACCCCATTGGATCTTGCTTATTAAAGCGTTTTCATGACACAATCTTAGGTAATACATATACTCATAATATTTCAGTAATCTATTTATTTTTTTAATTTGGGAAAGCATACAGTTGTATGTACATTTTCATATTTTAAGTTATTACATTGTTGCATTAAACAGTGAAGTTTCCGCTCTGTAAGATATCGCACAAAACTCTCGTTCGGGGTTACATTAGAACCCCTGTTCGGAAAGGGAGTGTTAATCAACCAAACCGAGCGACCGCTAAGTTAAATTTGAACTTATTATTTTTACTTCCAGTAAAACGATATTTCTACAATAATTAACCTCCTCTAAGCGTTGAACTGCCAAAATTGACGTCTGTGTGGTTATTTGAGGATCAAAACTATAACCTTGAAGTAACAATATATGGAGGGAGAGCTAATTATTTTTACCCAACCTACACAAACTTGCGATAAATCACTTTGTCCGGGTTTTTACGTCGTACAATGAGAGAGAAAAAGACAACAAATTTCATAGACCGCTTCTATATTTTGTCGCAATGAACTTAAGCTCCTGGTTCACCGCGGCACTCCGCCCACATTTTTTATTATGCCACTAAACTTGACACAACTAAACGGTTTTTTAGGTTATATGCTATATTTGTGTTGATAAAAATACTGTGAAAAAGTGGCTATACGAATAAACAAAAACGTTATGTCGATATGTGATATGAATGGATGTATAAATACCGTAGCCTTAGTCTTAGCCACGCCCAGGTGCGCCGAGTCAGGTAAAAATCATCGAAAACAAGTCGAAAACTGACTGCACTGCCTTGGATAGATACTACTCTATGTACTCTAAGACTATAACATTATTTACACACGTGCGACAAAAAAAAATAAAGTTGCAAGTATTTCCAACACATAATTAAAATATTATTTAATTATTATTAAGTACTAGTCGTGAAAAATCACAATTTTATAATAGTATAAATTTGAAAATTTCAATTAACATCAGTTCCAAATTTGAAAAAGTCACACTCATACGTACTCACAAGGGAAAATATTTATACTTAGCCAATTGGCCACCCTGTATGGTCCACCTTGCAGTTTTCTGCGAAATATAACTAATACGTGATTTAAATTACTGAATACATTTTCCCTAAATAGAAAGGTTGATATTAGCCATTGTGACTTGCCACCAGCTGAAAATGTCAGATTCAATTCGATAAGGTTTTTATCGTTTTCTTGGAACTGAATCACCAGCATTTTTATACCATATAAACTACACGAAATGATCAATGCGCTTGGTTTGCCAGGAATCACTTTGTAAGGATTACGATATTCTAAAAACAGAGACGCTATTCAGTGAAGCTTATCACGTAATCACTGTGCATACCAACGGAGAAATATCAAATATTTAAGATGATATTTGTAAATGTTTCTATTGATTATTGAAAGAATACAATCTTCAAAGAATATGAAAATATTAATATTCTTTGACGATATTGTTATTATTCTTTCAATGATCAATAGTGCAATAAATAAATGTTGCTGAAACAAACCTTTTTGACTTCCGTAAAAATTTCGATAAAATATAATGATAATTTTTATTTATTTAATTAATTATATACGCCCTTATGGGCTTTTACATAACAGTGTAATAGATAACATAAAATAATAGTGACATAAAAATAAAATAGAGTAGATGATTAGCACCCAAAAACATAAGTAAGTTAATAGAAATATTATAATGCAATAAATTAACAGTAATATTTTTGAAAGAGGTATGCTATTATAGCCTTATTGTGACTAGATTGAGTGCAGTTGAATATATCTACTATTTCCGCGAAAGAATTACCAACTGTATGCAATCTAGGTACAAGCGAGTATCTAAATGACTCAGTCCTGATATTATCGTTACATTTAAAAAGAATTTTGGATCGAGTGGATCTGTTAGGTACATGAAGGTAATTAAGCTAAGTAAATCAGGGCTGTCTATAATACCATTAACAATTGTAAAAATAAAAGTCAAGTCGGAAACAAGCCTGCTGTCTGAGAGTGGTTATAATTTTAATTCTTTCATTAAATAATTTATATTCATTTTGATCGGGTAGGTCGTACCTACTAGTTCCGTGTGTCGGTTTTCTAACAGTAGTGAGACTAACTAACCATGACACATTTATTTATTATTTAACTTGAACATATTTTTTAATTGGTTGCTATATTGGCCATCCCACTAGGCTAGCTACCTAGTACATGTTAATTTTGAAAATATAGTACCTACATGATAAGAAATAATATAAGGGCATGACAATTTGATTCACTTCATGTCAGGACGCCCAGGGGCGTCTCCGATTTCTTTCATCCACTTGAGCGTCATATATTCTCCTGACACTCCTTTCTCTGTTAGTCCACTGTACATTTCCAAACCAGCTAAGCGTCCCTTTCTTAAACATTACAATTACATCAGTTCAAAATGTACTCATTTAAATTATATGGCCACACATAGTTTTATACGCCTTAGCAGTGGCGGCTCGTGACCTTTTAGTTTGCTAGAGTGGTAAAAATGAAAACAACGTCATTATTGATGGTGTTGTAGCCGAAAACAATTTATTTATTTTCAAAATTTCAATTTTTTGTGTGTAGATTTTTCAGAAATCCGTGCAGTGCACCACCAAAACTGAAAAATCCTGAAAATTTTCATACAAAAAAAAAATGTTCGGCTTCAACAACACTAAAATGTCGTATTTTTCAATCTTAGCACTCTAGCACACTAAAAACTCACGAGCTGCCACTCCGCCTTAGGTATCATTTGAACTGCACTCAGTCTATCGTAAAGATCATAAGAAATATATATATTTATATATATTCTGGAAAATAGTTTTTAAAAGTTCCCGCCCGCCTCTGAAACAACACACAATGCGGGGAAGCTTTTAAAAGAACATCCGGATTGAAAGAAAAAAAAATAGGCAACGTACTCACCGAAACAAACCGTTATTAGTTTTATCGGACGAGAAAGAGGGGGGGAAAGCCACAAGAAAAGAGATACCTTCATAATATTCAACATAACCGTATCTCCATTCAAGCATTTACGGTCTGGCAGAGATACGATTACAGTCTGCGGACTGCGGTACGGCGGTAGACACGACACTCTCATACGTTTTCCATTAGGACGTTCCGTATACGGATGTAGCTATGAGTGTAAGCTATTGAGGGTATGTTTGTCTGTTAGGGGTGATTTTCTAGGCATCGGTGTATTCGACTCAGATTTCGAAATGCGAAAACAAGCCTTAAAAAACAAGGAAATGTTTTTCGGACGGAATCCAAAGTACTTCTTACAAATCTTTTGATATTTCAGCATACGTTTCATTGTTATTCACAGTAGGTAAATATCTTTTGTTAGGCTACCTCCTTACAAAATGCGCCAATATTTTTTTAAGTGAAATTTTATAATCCAATCACGAAAAAATATTGGTAAAATAACCGTTCTGAATGGGAGTATTTTAATGCGATGCACTTACTGACATTCTGATTTTATTTGAAACCCAACAGGAATGTTCACTTGTGAGTGGAACCATTACATATATTTGTTAATGTAAATATGTTAGTTGTAAGTCACTAGTTATAGGTATTAGGCATAAGTTAATATTATGTCGTAGTTTTAATATTATGTTAATTATGTTGTAAAGCGCCCTCGAGGTGATATTTATTATTATGCAAAATCTCTTAGAGGCGGAAACAACTAACTACGTCATTATTCAAATTTCATCTTCGACCAATGATTGATATTTTATAAAGCAAATAAATAAAGAATTTGATTACATTGGCATTCCAACTTTTCATCCGTTGGAAAATCCACGATACAAACGCTAGCATTATGTGTATGTACTCAAAACGTAAACGTCAAACTGACAACGAACTTGTAGCAAAAAAACGCCCGGTGCTCGTGAATGGCAAAGCGCTGACTCCCACGTCATAAAACTCGGGGGATTTTTTTTTTTGAGGCCTCATAGAACCAATTATTCGGAAAAATATTTATAGGTTTCGGATAAAATATAAATCTACTTTTACTCTCTTGAATTGAAAACTTGAAGTCAGTTATTCGTCTCTATTTGTTTTCTCCTAAAATGTTTTCAGACTTGAAAACACAACTAGAAAACAAAACCTAAAAAACAAAATGTTGGATCGTATTTCATGTCTACACTCATAACTCATGCAAACGCTGCCATTATTTGGCCATTTATCCGTACATACTGGATGATGCTCAACTATGGAGTTGTAACCGTGGAAGCGCTGCAACAGAGTGGGAGCCCAAATGATTTTATATGCATGTTTAAATACGAAACATATAAATAAGACAAATCAAATTCGTGATTGCACACTGATGCAGTTTATACTTAATGTTTAAACTTAACTCTTAACTTCTCTACTTAATGTCTTGAGACTTACTTAAAAACAAGAAAACTATCCGTTTAGATATATCTTATGATATTGCAGCGTCAAGTGGGGTGCCTCAAGGTTCCCACTTAGGTCCGATTCTTTTTTACTATTTATCAATGACGTGGTTTCAATATTTTTATTTTTCTTGGTGTTAGCTGATAACTTGAAACTTAACACCACTATAAGAAATTAAAGGACTGTGTTTTATAAAATAATGTGAATCAATAACATACATGGTGCAATATAAATGATTTATTTATAAACAACAGTAAATGTCAAACCATCAGTTTTACTCGAAATAAAAATCTAAAACTCTCTCAAAATAATATAAATATTGTTAATATTTTAAAAGCATCACTAGGACAACCGTAGTGGTTGTGCGTAGCTTGCTTATATCAAAGCTATACAAAGCTTAAACGTTCAAAGGTATCGACATAAGTTAGTTTTCATATCCGCATTGCATCGATAAAAATTTCAACGAAAAGTAATTTTGCACATACTCGTATGTGTATTTTAACATTCCCTGTAAGATCGATGGAATTGAACCAACATTCTCCGCAACCAAAGCGTGGTACTCTACCACACAAAGACTAACGCTGAATATCACCGCCGATTAAAACATTACAAATCATAAAAAGTTATTATCGAAATAATAAAGTGCTATCAAATGTCCCATCAAAATAACAACACGCATTATTGGCATTGAAGTCGCGATACTAACACATAAAATTATATCGCACTTGCAGTCGACACGCCTTAAATATTAACTAGATATTATTACATAATTCAACACAAGCTAATAAATCACGATAAAGCATCGTAATCGGAAAAATACACATCAACATCACTCCATATGAAGTTTGAAGGAAAAATAATTGCTATCGAATTGTTTGAATTTTATGGCTCTGTCAGCGATATTTTTGGTATGAGTTGATGTAACACCTCGTTGGTACTGTCGGTGTGACTCCAGACTGCAATAGGGGCACTTGATACGTGCAGTGTGCTTACAGCAACCGGACTAGGCAATCGGTTTGGAGACGAGCTGCAATGCAATGCCAAACAAACCGTTTGGCAGTTCAATCTCGGGTCCGTGCGGTCAGCGGTTACAGCCAACGGTCGTGGCCGTGACCGCGTGTGAAATAAGAAGTAACGTGGACATTGGACACAGTGGACATTCGTATGCAGGCGCTATTCTGAACTGGGTGTTATCGAGCTATAAAACCAATACCCTGTCATAAACAGTAGTTTAGAAACAATCCGATGGTCGAATCAGTCTATTCGTTGAGGCGAGTCATCGCTAAAATGATGGTATACAATGCAAAGAAAACATTATATCGGCATACGCTATTATAGCCATTAACCATCTATCATACTAGCCCACAAGAAAGGAAGTGAACCAACTAACAAATGAAGACCCACGGCAAGAACCTGTTAACTAACTGTCGAGTCATTCTGAGATATTTTGTCGTTTGTGTTTTTTTTTAAGTGTGTACCATCACAAATCCACCACTATTTTTCATGAATGTTATGGCTAACGTACTAAATTTTATATATAATTTTGGATTAATAATAATAATAAATGGATAACTTTTATAGCGCCGTTTTTGTAGGAAAATCACCTCAATGGCGCTTTAGGATTATAAAGCATTTCAACAGTACAATGTTATTATTGTAGATAACATGTTCTTACCAATAACAAATATTTCAGTTATGACGAAATTTGCAGTTAACATGTTCAACTCTTTGATTTTCCACGTTAGTGCCATTTTCATGATATGAATGAGTGTTCATTGGATAGAGCGTACCAGAATTAGTTTAGTGAGAATACTAACTCATTTTTGACAAAAATGTTAGTTAACAGTTTCTTCAAATGGTAAAACTTTTTTCTTTTAACTCTTCAAATAAGCCTCGACTTTAAATTTAGCAATGAGTCATGTAAGCGATGAATATGACAGTTGGTTCACTTCACCCCTCGTGGGCTCATATCGTCGGACGCAAAAAAGGTTTTATAAAAAATAAAAATTATTATATATTTTTTTTAAATTACAGTCCGAGCTATCTATGTATTCCCCGCCTCCCTTATGTTACTCCGTTACCAGTTATCTTTGACTTCCGATCATAGAAAAATACAAATAATTCGTTTAGGCTCCCATTTAAAACATTTTAATCAATTCCGGTTGTGATGTGAGCACGTAACATTCCAAAATTCAAAAATACATCATTCTTATTTTTTAGTACACGTAATGAATTTATTCCGCTGTTCTTATGGTACAATAGTTGGTGGTGTAATGGTCAGCATATGTGTCTTCCATGCAGTTGATCGGGGTTTGATTCTCGGCCAAAGAAGGGTGCAAACATTCAACTTACAAATCCTAGAATTATAATATTTCGTGATTTTTCGCGGGTCTGCGCTAGTCCTAAAATATTTTTTAATAAAAGTGTTGCATCAACTCCAATTTATATGACACTGGAAACAGCGTCGAGTCTGACTAAAAATGGAACAAGACATTGCTTTCAGAATTATACTACGTTACGTCCATAGGTCGTTTATGGGGAAATATTGTCCGAGGTGGGTCAGAGTGTGAGTTGTACGTATAAAATGTGATAATCATTGATAATTTTGATAGTAAATTAACGAATAAAATTAGATATTGTGATAATTAAGAAAGTCAAGTAAAAGTGGAGCGATAGCATTTGTTACCCAGGTCAAATTTCGTTCACCAGCCATATGGAAATTTGATGATGCAACGTTTATACGTGTACAAACTTATCTGTGCAGTATGGAGAGTGGTTTCCGAAGATATTGTGGGTACAGTGTATTAAGTAGTCAATTCGTTTGGCCTTTACATATATTCTTTTCACACTCCTTTCTTCGTTCATTCGCTCTACGTGCCCAAACCATCTTAGCGTCACTTTCTTGATCCTATTCATAACGCTCAAATCAGCCTTGCATTCTTTCCAGATATCCACATTTTTAACACGGTGAAATATGGTTTTGCCGCACATATGTCTCAGGGATCTCATTTTCACAGCATTCAGTCTACTTTCATCCTTCCTCTGCTAGTTCCATGCCTCATTGCCAAAAATAGTATTACAATTCAAATTGAGTATAATGACGTATTAAGTCAAATAGCTTTGTGACCGCTCTGTAAGAACTACTTCTTTTGGCGGCAGTTCTCACTTCCTTCATTGTTCGTTGAACAAATACTTCAATTGAAGTTGGTAGTTCCGCTCATGTGATCATTTTAGCGTTGTGACCGCTCCGTGTGAATTACTTCATTTTGCGGCAGTTCAGTTGCGAAGTTGAATTTCAAAACCTACAAGCCTTCAAAGACGTACTTAATTTCAAGTACTTCAATTGAAGTTCGACTTCAAAGAACTATGTAGTAGCGCACACTTCAATTGACGGTCGACGACGTCAGGTTTTTGGTACTTTGGTAAATTCTTTTGGGCGAGGAACCGGTTCCTTTTCTCTTCACTTTCAAATCTCTGAAGAGTATTTTTTTTGGCAAAGAACCAGTTCCAGTTATTTTCGTTTTCAAATATCTACTGACCAGTACTTTTGTTTTGGCGAGGAACTTTTGTCGATTTGCTAGTACTTTTCGAAAAATCTCAAGGAACCGGTTCCAAAAAGAACTGGACAAATAACCGGTTCCTCGCCAAATCAAATTCAAATCTATTTTTGGCGAGTTCGACTTCAATTGAAGTGTTCACTGCGAAGGGTTCATTTTAAAGAACTAGCAATTCGTGAAGCATTCACAAAATATTAAAGTTTTTCCCAACGCTAAAGTCAAACATGGACGTATTTTTAAGCCAGAGTTACCTCGGATACAAGCGAGTTGAGAATATTCCAGGTATTGTTAGTTTTTCAGTATCGATTCTGTAAAGAGATCACGTCCCGGCCGCGAATAGCCCCGGCCGGGCGGTACTCCCCGCCCCTCGCTCCTGGATTCCAGACGGGAGACGCGGGATGGGCGTTGTCACACTTCCGCCCGAATGAAATTCCGAGACGGATCGCGACTTCAACAAACAAACGTAAAAATGGGGAAAAAAGAACGTAGAAAATACAGACAACTACAACAACGAACGGCTCAAAACTAGAGATGGTCGATATTCCTGTCCCGATTAAAAGGAACCAGTTCATAGCCGGTCACTGGAACCGTCGATATTATTTCTCCGGGAAACCGGTTCCAAATAAAAATAACGATATCCTTTGCCTGCTGTATTCGTGTTTTTTTTTTTGCGAGTTTTTCGTTTTCAAATCTCTACCGAATAGTACATTTTTACATTTTTTTGCGAGGAACTTTTGTCGATTTGCTAGTTAGTACTTTTCGAAAAAAAAATCCTTCGTGAAACTTTTCTGGCACCAGGAACCGGTTCCAAAACGAACTGGATAAATAACCGGTTTCTCGCCGGTCACTGGTGACTGGAACCACAGGTACATCCAATTCTGATATCGACCATCTCTACTCAAAACTCCTTTTCAAAATACTACACCTAGAGTAAGATAATTTTTTTTTTCATATGAAGCAATCACTTTGTAGTCGGACATTATATTAGATAAAATTACACTTTGTTTTAAACTATGATTTTTTATGTTGAAGGCCAACCGGTTTCGTTTCGATCAAGCATCGTCAGGGCAAAAAGCTGACGAAGCTTGATTGAAACGAAGCTTGATTGAAACGAAACCGGTTGGCATTCAACCACAAGTTTAAATTATTTAAAACTATATACGAGTAGGTTGACGGCCTGCATGGTCGAGTGGTAAGACGCTCGACTACGAATCCAGAGGTCGCGGGTTCGAACACGGCGTGCGAAAATATTTTTCATTTGATTAATATGTGTCATAAGACATTTAATTGATATAAAATATAATATAGTATATTTACGGCACGTTCCAGAGCGCCTCTAAGTATCGCCCTGATGAAAGACCACGATTCAGAATTGAAACGTTGCTTTAAATGGCTCTAGGCGTGTTTGGTGACCAGATCTGAATAGCCAGGTACTTCCCAACCTTCCTCTTCCCAATCTCCTTCCCCTTACCACTATCTTCAGCCTCACAACATACCCCTATTGAAGATGCCATAGTCTCATTGGCTCTAGACGGTTGGGAGCAGTTGAGACTCTTGTGCGGTATTCACGTTAAAAAATAAAATAAAAAGTTGTACAAAGCTATTATTTATTCCAAATATACTAAGTGTTCAGGGTTATTCTAAACCTATAATACACAAACTGTTAGCACAATATAGATAACTGTACTAAAAAGGAAAGCGCCACTTTCTGAATAGAACTAGAATAATAAATAGTGCTAAAGATATTTAATGTCAATGGTAAATGTTATCGTAGCGAGATTATATTTGCATTTATCACTAGCAACCATTTACACAATTATTGAAATTATCGTATTACTCAATTCAATGCTTCAAAGTGGAAATAGCAAGTACATATCTGAATAAAGGTTGCATTTTATTAAAAAAAAGCGATGGTACCTCCGAGCAAGAATATACATGGAGAGAGAGCTAAACATTTTTCCATCACTTTCTCCGGGTTTTTGCGTCGTAAACCGTGATAGAGAAAGAGATAAGACAAGCTCTCACACAATGTAGCACCGCTTTTAGGTATGTAAGCGTGTTCTCCGTCTGCCGCGTCTCCGGCGACTCCGCCCACCACGTTTTGTTATGTGACACAACAGGACAGAACTCAACGGTTTTTTTAGGTTATATCCTACATTTTTGTTTATAACAATATTGTAAAAAACAAATACAAATAAATTGAAACATTATGTCGACATGTGCTATGAATGGATGTATAACTACCATAGCCCTAGCCACGCCCCAGTCAGGCAAAAATCATATTTTGCTCCTGAACAAAATCCCTTCCGATATCGACTTATTTCATGTCAGTGAGGAGAGATTCAGAAGTGAAATCCCATTGATTTTTGAAAGAGTTTCTCCTCATCACCACTACTTGAATATTTTTTTTAAATCCATGTATCTATATGGTACTTCAATTTGTATTTATTTTGTAAAAATAAAATCTTATTTCTTATATGCATTAAATTTGAAAGTTTGTCATGTATAAGGAATTTAATAAAGAAATTATTATTATTACACTAGCGCTCCCTTCTGGTATATTATTGCTCTGAGGATGGGACCAAGAAATACGCGTGGAGTAGAATATATAATGAGAAAGAAAGGATCCGGGACGTCTCAGGAAGACATGGCTGTTCGATTAATTGAACCATCTCGATCAAATAAACCTGTTTACTATGATCGCGCTTTTGGTGTATCTGGTCCAGTTATCTGGAATAAGCTTCCCACAAAACTTGCCAACATACAGAACCTAGCAGAGTTCAAACGAGTCCTAAAAACCAAATTGTTTAAAAATCCCACATACAAAACGTAACTTACTAAAATTTAATTTCTTTGAAAACATCCCTAATTTGCTTTGTTTCGGTTTTCTCCTTTCTTCCATCATTATTACTCAATGTCTTCACTATCTACTGAAAACCATATACTCATTGTCATAAAATATTTATTTTCTTTTGTTACTTGCTATATTTACACTGTTTGCATTTTTAGAATCGTTTGTTTACAATACTTGAATATTAATGTTTTAAGTGCCCACATATTAACTGTCCTCAATCATATTTCCTTTTCTTTGATTCGACAAATGTGTTTATATGAATTAATTTGTTTCATCTGAATTTTTATACCCTTAGCTCCTAGTAAATTGTTTTTTAATCTGTTGATGTACACATACCCTGTTATACCCATATTTGAACCTTTTCTCTCGTGATTTATGATAACGATCATTTTTTTAGATAGTTTTAATTTGTATACATATTATGTATTATTTTCTCCTTGTTAGTTAATCTTATTAGCATAATTAATTTAGCATGAAGCGCACTTGAGGTGAAATATCACAAAACTGCGCTATATAAGTTCACTGTTATTATTATTATTATGGCACGATCAAATGAATCCAATACTGGAGTCAGGTTATGTCAACAGAAGGGATAATAAACACGTATATCTATTTTTTTAATATGCGAGTGTGAAGGGAGCAAGGAATGCGGACAATGCTATGGGAGTGTTCGATTCATCCGTTCTGCCTACCCCTGCGGAGAAATAAAAAAAATGGTCATTTAGTATTCCAAAGTCGTAGATAATCTCAGTATCGCCCTGGTGGAAGACCACCATTCGGAATCGAAACGTTGCGTTTAGTGACCATTAACTTTCCTCTTATCAATCTCGTTCCCTTAGATTAGAGTAACGTAGAGACCTAACATTGCGAAATTTTGTCCGCACTTTTTGACCAAGGATTGACCAAGGGAGGTATGACGTATATGCTTCCAGCCAATCGGATGCGAAGAAAACCGTAAAGATAAACATTATTCCGTCTTTATCTGTTCGCGAACAATTTTGCGTTAGTATCATGAGAAAGAAAGAGACCGGGATACTTTTAGAAGCCGTACAAAAGGGGAATTCCCCGTTCTTGAAAATTTTTTTGACATTCTCGTAAATATTTTTAAGTTAAACATATTACGAATCCATTAAAACTCATTTCAAACGGAAGTTTATTAAATTGGAACGAATAGTCCAAAGATTAATTACATATTGGTGTAAGTTACTAGTTGTTTTGTAGGTTAGGATGTTAAATATTTGAGATCAAACTAAAAAAGACGATTTTTATGGTACATACGTGTGAAAACTGTTTGTTTTTGGTCCTTTTGTACTTCGATTAAAGCAAACAAGCATAGAACATGTGGCCATGATGTTTTGCTAGATATTACACAAAAAATAACTCAAGTTTTTAACTATTTACGTACTTTTGACAGTCCGTTCGCCTGACAGTGCAAACGTGTCTGAAGTTTGTGCGGATTAAATAATGAAGACATTTCATTTAGCCCGCCCCAAATCGTGTATAGGTTTCAACAATTGTTTGTCTCTTTTTCTCATATGCTTATAGAACCGAGCATAAAGAGAGAGCTATATTTTGCGAGTTTGTCAACGATTTGTCACAAATTAGTATGGTCTCTTTATATTGTTACTCTGAGCTCGTTCCCCTCCCTTTTGACCCCACAACGTTATAGATATTAAAGTCAGAAGATGAAGGAAGTCGGAAACGCCCGAACGCGGAAAGACATGGCACGATCAAGTGAATAAAACACGAGGGGCGGTTTGAATAATAAACGAGAATATAATATTACAAGGAAGGAAGGAAGGAAAGAGTGTCAGAATAGGAATAATAGTGACGCTTTCTATTCCTCTTGCCTACTGTCGCAGTGAAATGATGAGTTGTGTACATTCTTCTGCGTGTTTTGCTCCAACTGAAGGTTGGGCAACATCAACACCTGAACCCTCGACTGTCCAACCAGAGTTACAAGTGCAGTGTTACGGCCAAACCTTTCTTAGAGTTCTCTCAGCCATGAATTTATCTTCCGCTAGCACTTTCTAAGCAATTATTTCTAATGCGACAAATGAAAATATCACGAGAAGAACAAGACAAAGATTGATCAGATAAGATACAAATAGTATTGCATCTAATCGATAGGTTAATAAAGAGGTTAACTATTATAATTTAATTAAATAATAACTTTGTTTAAGACCACAGATTTTATTTTTTATGACCGACCGGTTTCGCTTAGCCTAAGCATCATCAAGGTACAAAATTAAACTACACAAAAAATACATAGTGTGTGGTTATATATACTCATACATACAGAGGGAGAACACAATATAAAATAAATTAAAAAAGAGAACAGTAAAAAAACAAAATAATGACATTTAAATTATATCAAAGGAACAGAGGGAAAGTGACAGATAATATGAATAAAACGTCAACTGAGAACGTGATAAAAGAATAATGAGAAATTGTACGGGAAATATACCTAATATTGGACTACAGTGCAAATTTGATTTTAATGGATTTATTTATTTCTAGTGCTTTTAAATTATTTAATCTGTTGCCAAGACCGTTTTAATGGAGAATATGAAGGTATGATTTTTTTTTTCAATAAAATGATTGGCGAATTCCGAGAAACTTATACAAAGTTATCATTTCATTTTCATTAAATATGTCAAACCACAAAGTGATTGCTTTCTACGAAAATATGTTGTAATTTACAATAATATTCATGTACGGTCTCAATGTTTCAAGTTATTCTTGCAGTGTAAGGTAATGGAATGAAAGGTAAATAAAAGTAGGATTAAAACACTCATTTACAGTTGACATAAAAAAAAGATAAAAGTGTACGGTGTGCGCGTGTTTTACCGTGCAACTTCGCTACTAACCTAACACGGAAAATAAAATTAACTGGTTTTGTTTACTAACTGATTGCGAGAGGATTGTTTTAAAAACGAACCTTAACAATGTCAATATTATGAAAGATTAATTTTATCCAAAATAAGGTTATAATTTATGAAAGCAATTTGAATATTCGGGTAAGTGCTTGGTTAGTGTTATCGTGCGATTTATTTTCAAGACGTTAAAAACCTTTCAGTTTGAAAAAAACAACGCTTTACGTTAATAAAACTGTTTAACCCTTTGCTCCCCGACGGTACAAATTTGTACCTGTCTGTAAAACTTCATGTATCTTCTATACCATTTTTTTACATATTTTAAGTACATTATTGGACATTATTTTATACGTAGGCCAGTTTTTAACACTCATTTACAAAAACTGATACCAGGGGAACCAGTTTTACATTGAGCTGTCACATGGTTAGTCAAGTTATGTTAGTGCTTGTTTGAAAACATAATTATTGTTATAATGGATCAGGTATGTGTGTTTTTGGATTTTATTATTTCAATGAGTATCATAATGTCATTATTAAATTTTTTTTAAATACTTATTGCCTGACGGTACCAATATGTACCTACAAGGAATTTTCCGAAAATTAAAAAAAAAATCGGAATGATTTTTAAGTTATAAATAACAGATAATCAAGATAATTTATGAAAAAATCGCTAAAACTATGTTTTCAGAGATCAAAGGGTTAAATAAGGCAAGTAAAATAACACATCATTTCTTATCAGGGTGGGGAATGGGGGTGGTACATACAACTCTACCCTGTCATAAACTATCCTTATTTCATCCACATTCATATTTCATTTTTTATCATTCCGACTCTCAACATGACCCGCCTTAAAGTTAATTAACTTAATCCGTTCCTGATTTTTTTTTCCATCGACTTGCGCATCATATGATATATTATTCTCTCTTCGTACATTCACCGTTACGTGTCCGAACTGTACAAGCGTCCCTTTCTTAAATTTATTCAAAATATTTGTATCAACATTGCGTTATTTTGGGACTCATTCGTAATTCGGTCATGCACGGGTGAATAGCTTATCCAGTAAGAAGTGTCTCGACTGTGTTGAGAATAAATTCTGTATGCACGATATACAATGATTGGAGAGCCGGTTCACGATTATTTTCATGCACTTTGTAAGAGATTTCGCAAGAAACCAAGAATCAGCTTTCTTGGCAGTAGCTAAGGTGAATATTTTATTAATTTCCCTTCTTCGGCTGTAGTCCCTTTGAGAAGAGAGAAAAACATTCGGGAGCCAAGACTTTTAAAGCGTGGGAGTAAGCGCCTAGCCATTCCATGAATCAGTTCACATTGCATTTTATTAAAACTAATATAGGTAATGTATTAGACCGATTATAATTAAACCGCCCACTAAGTTTTGTTAAGCGACATAGCAGGACAGAACTCAGTGGTTTTTAGGTTATATCCTACATTTTTGTTTACAACAATACTGTGAAAAAGTGGTTATACAAATTTTAAAAAACATTGTGTCGACATGTGCTATTGATGGATGTATAAATACTCTACCCCTAGCCACGCCCCAGTCAGGAAAAAAACATAAATACTGACTACACTAGCGCTCCCTCCTGGTATATTATTGCTCTGAGTGTGTAACTTTCTCAAGATTCCTTAATGGGCTAAGTATAACATGGTAGAGAAAAAATACAACATTTTCTGCAAAATTAGAAATGCATTTCAAATTTGTACGACATTTACGTATTTAAAATAGATTTTCTAGCAGACGAAGAGTTGGAGTGTCAGTATGATAAAAATCGATCATTTTGTTTCCCATCAGTGGTAAAAAATAATGTCAAATTAGAGTTGTCGAAGCTTACGTTAGCTACGATAAGCTGTATGAACATTTTGCATAAACTCAGGAAAATTGCATCGCTCTGAAAATCCCCTTGTGCGGATAAAGCTTAAATATATGAAGGATCTTCCCGAGTACAGCTACTGAATTTAAATACGATTTTCAAGCAGCACGTTCGATGGAGTGCAGTTTGCTGGAAAAATGCAATCTGGCAGGATTAAATCGTAAATCGTGGGAACAAAAACGTTTAAAATAAATCCTATTGAAGGGGTAAATTCAATTTCCCCGCTGTCTGACAGCATTCGCTCAATCTCCCGGTCAATGTTGATTATTGGGGTTTGCGATGATGGAGTATTTGGGCGCAAACGTCGACAATCATCAACGCCATATTGACTTACAATGACGTATATTACGAATTCGATTATCGTCCGCGATGGCCGTCAATAAATCATCGGCGCAGTGTTCCAAATGGCAACTGCTAGGGGAACTTGCGTACGGGAATAATCAACAATCAACGTAATGACGCAGTTGAGCCAACTTCCTAGTTCCGACCGCAACGAGGGGAAATAAAATGAAGTAGACGCAATGGTTATTGCACGGGTCCGGAGGGGGAGTAAAAGGGTCAAATAGCTAGGCCTTCTGCATAAAATCACTCGTTAAAGATGATGGAACTAAGAACAGCGCATGCTTTAGACTTCAGAAGGGGATTGGTATTTTTACGAAGCCTTTCCATTATCTACTGTCAGTTACCTGCAGATAAATCTAAGATATCGAATACACTTCACCAAAGTGCATTAGATACGTTTGACCAACATTTGCAATATCAACAAAAGTATTATTAAGAAACACAAAACGTTGGAATAATAGTTTATTTATAAATATTGTATTTAATTTATGGAACTCCATATTAATTTTATTTATAATTTCAAATTAATTATATTTAACACTCCCGTTACAAATGGGGGGCTCTCATGTCACCCCGAACGAGAGTTTTATGCGATATCTTAGACAAAGGTAACACTGAAATGTTATGAATATACTTCTCTCAAAGTATTACCAGAAACAAATTAAATAAGATTATTTCATTAAAACACTTTAATAAGCAATGTCAAATGGAGTAACTACGTCACCCCCCCGTTGGATCGTACATTTGATTTTTACTTTTAGGTACAGAAATGTTAATAAACGTTATTATTAAGTGTTGATAGTTTTTAGTTTAATTTTATTGTGAGATTTGTTTCGACGTTCAAAACCATTTTCAAACGGACAGTTGATAAGAACATTTATTAAATTTAATTAATTTTAAAAATAAAGATTAGATTAGAATCTTAATATCGTATAATTTTAATGCTTTCACACTAGTCTTATTATTGTTCACCTTACAATTATCAATGTTGATCGTCGACAGCTCTCGTCCATTACTACCCTCATTAAGTTTTTCCACGAGATACATTGATTTAGTTTTTAAATTAAGCTATTCATATGTTTTTTTGCATCTTTTCGCGATAAATTAAACATTTCCACGACCACCCACTAAGGAACCGCTAGACAGAAGTGGAAACAAGGTTATGCAAAGTCGCACAGCTGGACTTATTACACGCCCGCTGATCAGTCGTTCCCCGTTAGTCATTCCAAACAAATAAAATAATAATAAAATTGAAAACTGGAAGAATAAACCCACAAACATTTATATCCATCCGTTATTTCGATCGTCAAATGACAACCGTTACATTATTATTTCTGTCACGGACAGTGATAATAACATAACAATGAAATTACGCGGCCTCGGTGCACAACGTAAAAAACATTAAAATCCTATCATTTCCAATTATTCACAGCAAATACGAGGAAGAAAGTGTGTATTCATGCCATTACCAGGTGCACATAAAATAGGAAGTTAGTTTGAATGCGAAAGCTGAAACAAGAGAAAATTCCCCGGGGAAGGTATCGCGGATTAAGCTGAAAGCTCTCCGCAATGCACGCTTGTGCTCGCTGGAAATTAACTACCCCAGAGCAGGGAGGCTCGCGAGCAGCCTAAGGGTTGTGTTAGTGTTTAATTAGTGTTAAAAACGGGTCATTATATCCCAAGTATGATGGCACTAACCGAGCTAACAAATCGTGTGATGATATTGTAAACCAGACTGTGGGTGGCCTTTATATACATAAACGGTATCTAAACGACAAGCATGTGGGATACAGATTACCGTTTTCGTATAGCGCCAACGCCAAAGTGTGAGGTAATGAAGAGAAATTGTTGGTAATTGTTCATAATGTCATCTGCTGCTTTGCTTCGACCACTATGTAGATACTCCAAGGTGTATAAAAGCACAAATTAATGTGTACTCACCTATCAGCGTACGAATGATAATGCAGCTGAGGAATATCAACGTATATTATTAACTAATGACAATGACCGTTTCAATATTGTGAAAGAGAAAAGGACTTGTTTGGAAACTTAAGCGTGATTAAATTCAATGAGTTACCGAAATCTTCCCCTAAATAGTTCGACAGAGTTAGTAGGCAAACGCTTGTAACAGTGGCGTGGCGACTGTCTGAGCAGCCTAGGCCCCACCCCGGGACCCTTGGTCAACATATTCAAATTTATCAAAAATATTATATGTAAGACTGAACAGATAAGCCTCAGTAAATTGTTTTTTTGAGAAAAGATAGATGCAAGTTAATGGTGTGTTCTTGATTCACTTTGGGATATTGACCAAAGTATAATAATGTATATCGTTAGTGAAAGTGAAATACAAGCGAAATGTTCGTCAGCGGCGGTTAATCTTGGGATTTAGCTATTTAAAGGGTCAGGAACCAATAATGACGATAAACGTTATTTTGTAGCATTCTAATACAAGCAATACTACAAATGATTTATCTGTAAATTTTCTATGGGTAGTTAGGAAAATGTCTAAGGTTTTCAGTGAATAAAAATTTTATTCTGCAATTTTTAAAATTCTATGAAAAACATACTAAAATGTCAGTAAAAGGTGCAGTTTAAAAACCAACAAGGTATTTTTTAACATTTTACCTAAAATTTCATTATACATTTCATAAAGAATTAAAAAGATTACTGTTTAAGAATTGTATTAGAATTAACAGATAAATAATTTATAGTTTTGCTTGTACTAGAAAGCCAAAAAGAGTGTATTTTATGGATAGAACTATTGTATCAATAATCCCAATGAATTATTTAGGTCACGGAAGTATCAAAAAGTTACACCTGTAGTGTTTTTAATCAATATAGTATTACAATGGAATTTAACCACCGGTGACTAAACGCTTAAAATGTTAAAATTGCCATATAGTATCTGAAATTATTATTGATGGAAACACACTGTTTTAGAATTTTTGGTTCATTGGCATGACAAACATGAATTATGTTATGACTTTTATAATATATTTAATTAAAAACTTTAATTTACTTTATATTTTAAAAAAATGAAATTTCTAAGCGGTCTAAAGGTTTGATTTTGAATCGGAGGGTTGCATGTTCTATTTCCGTACAGAGTCATAGTATATTTGATATTGAATAAATTCGTTCAATTCGACGAATTATCTTCTTTTTTTTAGTCCCAACAGTCCGAAGCCAGTGCTACTAATAACATCGCCACGCCACAGCCTCATATGCAACCGCATCGCAAATTCTATTTTAATTGAAATTTGAATATTCCACTTGTATTTCCATACTGACCGAGGTCCATGGGAAACCCACGTGAAATTATTCAGATGCACGACTCCATCTGTTCCGGGTGCTAGCGTGGCGGCGTACAAGTCAAATAGTAGTTAGTCAGATGACAGCGGATATAATTCTCACCGATCGATATTCCCATCAGCTGATGTGTTGTCGTGGGTCAGTTAGCTGATACGTCACGCTTAAATGTTTACACCCAGTCTGACCGATTAGCCTAACATGCTATGCGTGAACGATTACAAAGCAAATAAAGACGTACGTTAATCAGGGTGACCATGTGGCCGATTTAAAAAATCCTCATTCCAGGTTTTTCCTGAAATGTTTAAATTTTGTTACTCCTTTCTGATAACAACAATATAAACTTTGACATGAAGCACTCAATTTGTGATAAAACATAATTAAATTTTAAATAAAAGTAACTTTGTTTTGACACCACTTTATTAAATACATATACCAACCGGTTTCGACTCTACCTGAACCTTCTTCAGGGTTGAAAAAATATGTAATACAATACATATTTGTTCAACCCTGAAGAAGGCTCAGATAGGGCCGAAACCGGTTGGTATATGTATCTAATAAAGTGGTGTCAAAACAAAGTTACTTTTTATTTATAAAAAAAAAACAAAAACAAACAAAAATAAAAGTAGAGAAATAAAAATAGGGAAGGATTGTATTTATGAGAAGGCAAAAATCACGAATTATCTTTTTTTTATTAACTTTTCCGCACTTGAAAGTAAAAATCGAACGTACGATCCGAAGGAGGATGACGTAGTTACCCCATTTGAGCTTGCTTTTTAAAGCGTTTTCATGACAAAATCTTCGGTAATTCGTTTTTGGTAATACTTTGAAAACGGTATATTAAAAATATTTCTGTAATCTTTATCTAAGATATCGCAAAAAAAAACTCTCGTTCGGGGTTACATTAAAACCCCCGTTCAAGATGATATACAATCTCAATCTCTCGTGTATTTATAGGTTATCAAATAATATGAATTAATTAACTATAAATAAATTCCTTTGGGAGTACGTACGTACGCATGTGCGATTGTGAACTTTTCAAATTTGGAACTGATGATGTTAGCTGAAATTATTAAATTTTAAAAATTATCTTTTCAAATCCCTACCCACCCATAATGTATTTTAGCACACATAATTCTATATTTAAAATGGGCGGACAAAAGCAGCTAATTTTTTTTTCTTGGCAAGTCAAGTTACATCCATTCTTCACTGGTAACAACTAATCATCAAAGAAAACGTACTAGAAAAATCACACGAGAAAAAAGTTTGTGTTGCAACTGAGATTCAAATACGGGGATTTCCCACTAGCCGGGTGACTAATTAAACCCTTTGAGGTATAGCGGATAACTTAAAACCGTTGTTACCTTCCAATACAAGCTAAATATACATTGAACTATTATCACTGTTTAAAATTTTATCTGCCACCTTAATTTATTGTAAGATTTGAACATTAAACCGCAGTTGATGGTGTTAAGGAAATTTGTTTCCGTTTGTTGGAGACTGTCGACTTTAAAATCGAGGATTTATTCATTGGACTTCAAGATTTATAAAATGTATTTTTTCAACACGTTACAGTAAAATCTCTAACTTCACCCTGATAATTTCCAATCTAATCAAAGTTCCGGGTTGTCCAGGTATACGGCCACCCTGACGACTTCTAATTCCAAGCATCGGATAACGGATTTGCAGTAAACGTGGTAATAATGGCCTCAAGAGCCCGCTAACTTCCAGGAACATGGAAAATCAATAGAATTAAGCAGAGGCCGATGCAAATTATGCCCTCAAATGGCTTTACGCTTCGGGTTTTCCAACGATCTAAGTATTTAGCCTGCGGGAGACGGAATCATTATTGTCTATTGGAGAAATTACCGATAATATTATACATTATGTATATAATATTATTAGTTCCAACGAAAAACTCCTGACATTCGATGTAGTGGTAGACTCAGTGAAAGAGAACCATTCAGAATGGAAAGGTTGCTTGAAATAGCTTTAGCCGTGTTTGGTAACCGTGTCGGAATAGCCAGGTTCTTCCAACCTTCTTCTTTCCCATCTCATTTCCCTCCGCATTACCTTCAACCTCACAACATACCCTAATTGGGGATGTCATCAGTGGCGGCTCGTGACTTTTTAGTGTACTAGAGTGTTAAGATTGAAAAAACGTCATTATTGAAGTCGTTATGGCCAAAAACAATTTATTTATTTCAATTTTGTTGTGTGAAGTTTTTTAGCAATCCGTGCAGTGCACCACCATAACCGAAAAAATTCTGAGAATTTTCATACAAAAAAAAAGAAAAATATTTTTATCTTTTTTTTATATGAATAGCGCACAAGAGTCTCAACTGCTCCCAAAACCGTCTAGAGCCAGGAGACCATGGCATCCCCAAATAGGGTATGTTGTGAGGCTGAAGGTAGTGGGGAGGGGAAGGAGATTAGGAAGAGGAAGGTTGGGAAGTACCTGGCTATTCAGATCTGGTGACCAAACACGGCTCAAGCCATTTCAAGCAACGTTTCGATTCTGAATGGTGGTCTTTCACCAGGGCGATACTTAGAGTACCTACCACTCTAAAAAATAACGATGATTAAATTATCTACAAAAACATTAACGATGTCGTATTTTCCAATCTTAGCAAACTAAAAAGTCACATTGGTTGGGAGCAGTTGGGACTCTAGTGCGGAATTTACTTTAAAAAAAAAAAACTTAAAATCAATATTGTAATAATAAAATTATAAGAGCATTGTTGGTTTTGTTTCCAAATGGGATGACGCGAATTATCTCCGAAAAATACTTTCCATTGAGTAAATGTCCGGTAGTGATTGGTATTAATTTATTCATTCAATGCGAATCCATTCGCGAGGCCGTTCACACCGACTGACGTAGTGCTTGCGCAAAACGTAGAACTGCACTATTTATGTCATCGTTAAAACGTAGCACCAACTGCCTGACGACTACCTGTCAGATGCACTCGAAGACATCAGACCAGGGTGACTCGTAAGCGTGGAATATCGCTAGGTCGGATCCGCCATGGGGGACTTTTGGGTGAAACAAGCCAGACACAACAAAACCAGTAAACAGTGAACCTTTATAGCGCAGTTTCGTGATATTTCACCGCAAGTGCGCTTCATACTAAATTAATTAGGCTAACAAGACTAACTAACAAGGAGAAATTAATATATAATACGTATTCAAATTAAAACTATCTAAAATCATGATCGTCATCATAAATCGTGAGAGAAAAAGGTTCAGATATGGGTATAACGGTGCATGTGTACACAGATTTAAAAAAAAATACTAGAAGCTAACGGTATAAAAATCCAGATGAAACGTTTGAATTCATTTTTAAATCAAATAAAAGGAAATTAGATTGAGGGCAGTTAACATGTTGGTACTTAAAAACATTCATATTCAAGTATTATAAGTAAACGATTCTAAAAATGCAAACAGTGTACGTACGAGTATAACAAGTAACAAAAGAACAAAAAAATATTTTATGACAATGAGTATATGGTTATCAGTAGACAGTAAGGACATTTAGCTGTAAGGATACAAGTAAGAAGAAAACCGAAACAAAGGACGTTTTTAAAGAAATTAAATTTCAATAAATCACGTTTTGTATTTAGGATGTTAAAACAATTTGGTTTTTAAGACCCGTTTGAACTCTGCTAGGTTCTGTGTGTTGGCAAGTTTTGGGGGAAGCTTATTCCAGATGACTAGGCCAGATACACCAAAAGCGCGATCATAGTAGACAGGTTTATTTGATCAACCCTGATTTTTATGTCACTTACTATAGAAATATAAAAAAATGATTTCTCTAAAAAGTATTCGATTTTCATAATTCTTTCATTGTGCTAATAAAAAATTATATAAAACACAATTTTGCTGGACACAAACGTTTTCCCACACAAACTTTATGCAGTTCCTTTTTACACCGTAGGCAAATCAAATTGGATCTTTACTTTACTGCGCTGCCATCCTTATTGCTGCATACCACGCAACGCCGTAAATTACGGCCTGGCAATTTTTGTAAACCAAAATTGGACGTAGTTATGCAGAAAGCATTCAACCCCAAAAAGGTGAAACTGAGAAAAAGCGTTTTGAAAATATGACGATACAAAAGCATTTATATCCGTAATCGGCATTTGTAAAGTGAAAATCAGTGTTTTTTTTTTCTTTATGGGAATTATTGTAAATAGGTAATTTATAATCTATTAATTTAAAAAAAATATTTTCTATTGTTATTCTACATTTAGTAATGTTCTTTTGAGCTTCAATTTAAGTCAAATGTTTGCAATGTGCGTTAGTGAAAAAAAATATTGCCAAAAATCTATTGTATTTGGAGCTTGGATGTTTTCAGCAGATATAAATCTCGTAATTATCTATAGGAAAACATGTTAAACTCGATTTTGGCAAATTGTGGGTTGGACGCTTTCTGCATAACTGCTTCCATATATGAATCAACATTTGTATCTGTTAATATAATAACCCTACTGGATAGGTATAGAGACAAATAAAACATGTGCAATTATACCGGCTCAATCAAGCATCTGTTCATTGATAAACTAACTTATCCTCAACTTAACCCTATCTGATAGCAATGGCAAATAAATTATAACATAATACAATAGAAGTTGTATCTTTCCTATATAGTAGATAATGACTACAAAGCCCTAGTCCAAGGGCTCGAGTTGTCGTATACGAGTACCTTTAGTTAATTGCTACGGCGGATAACACTCAAACCTGCAGTAAATAAAAATAAAGCAGGTGCTTCCAAATGGTTAAAAGCGTCCACCCCTCTCGCGGCACAGGGCTTCCCAATGTGTTCTATTACCGGTACACGGGCCCAACAATGGGGACGCAACAAAGGACTAGCATTTCTAAGGAAATGTGGATAAAAAAAACTTCCGACATTTATTCCGATAAAGTTTCTTTCCGATGAATGCCGCGATGATTGACGTAAAAGACAGTAGATGAGACCTCTAAGGAAAAGAAGTGCAATGATTTTATTTTTTAAGAACTAAGGGTTGTGTGGTCGAAGTACATTTGAATTTTTGTACATAGACCATTATCTATCATTGGAATGTTGCTTAAAGTGAGTAAACAGTGTAAAGTAATAATAATAATAATATTTGGATGATTTTTATAGCGCCGTTTTTTGTGAAAAATCACCTCAAGGGCGCTGCACAGATCTTGTTAAATTGTAATTTTTATGTAAGATGGAATGCGGCAGTCCCTTAACAGATTTAGACCAACGTGGGCAAATGTCATCTGGTTGTCGTAAGGGTGTCACTTGGGTGATTTGTCGGATGCCTGGTTCGTTGGCGTTCGGGAACAGTCGGTCGAGATCGGCACTCCCCCCCCCCCCTGCCGGTTCCCGGGCCGGCTGTCGAAGGGACGAAACATGTGGCCAATGGTCATCAAAGCATGTGACCATTCTCGGGCTATGGCACTGCATTTAAAACACTGATATTTAAAGATTAAAATATTTTCTTAAAAATCGAAACTAGTCACTTTAAAATAATTTGGAGTTTATTCACTTGATCTATACACAACAACGGTAATTTTAAGAAGTAATGAGTGAAATGTCCTACTTATTTGGCGAAAAATAACGAGAAAGACTAAAACACGTCAGGCTGCTCCGAAAGCGCCTTATGTAACCCTAATTCAATAAAATTCTACCCCTCCCGAACTTTCTGTGATGTAGTGCCATGGTCGTGTGCAAATAAAGTAAATTTATTTGATGAGTTATTTCACATTTAATTCATTTAAAATCATATACAAGTATGGTAAATTTGCGGCACGTTCCAGAGTGGTGGCCACTCTAAATACCGCCCTGGTGAAAAACGTTACTTGAACTGGCTCTAGCCGTGTTTAGTGACCAGATCTGAATTGCCAGGTACTTATCAATCTTCCTCTTCCCCATCTCCTTCCCTTTCCCACTTAGCCTCACAACATGCCCCAATTGTCATGGGCCCACTGGCTCCAGATGGCTGGGAGCAATTGGGACTCTTGTGCGATATTCATTACAAAAAAAATAAATAAAAAACCAGAACTTATCGACAAAACTATATATTTAGAAGAACTGTACAAGTCTAGTGTAACTACCTTAGAGTATATAGAGAGGTACCTATCCAAGGCAGTGTAGTCAGTTTTTAATGATTTTTCAAGTTTTTCAGCAGACCTGGGCGTGGCTAGGGCTAGGGTATTTATACATCCATTCATAGCACATGTCGACATAATGTTTTCGTTTATTTATAAAACCAGTTTTTCACAATATTGTTTTCAACAAAAATATAGCATATAACCTAAAAAACCGTAGTTGTGTCCAGGTTAGTCGCATATCAAAGCATGTGGGCGGAGTCCCCGGAGACGCGGGAGACAAAGATCATCCTTACGTACATAAAAGCGGTATGTTATTTTTGCTGTCTCTTTCTCTCTCATGGTGTACGACGTAAAAACCCGGAGAAAGTGATTTATCGCAAGTTTGTATAGGTTGGGTAAAAATAATAATCTCTCTCTCCATACATTGTTACTCCAAGGTAACTACACTGGAATGTAATGCGTAAGGGTGAGATACAGACAACACGTAGCAGAGGGGAACAGAAATGAGGAGATGAAGGTAGAAAAGTACCTGGTTATAGATACTTAAAGAGCATATCTAAACCCAGCTAAAGCCAGTACGTTTCGATACTGACTACAGACAAAAACTACAAACACGTTTTATTATAAATATATTTATAGGCACATAGTCAAAACTTAAATCGCCCTAATACAGCTCGACAAACGTTGCACCATATTCTGGTCCTCCATTCTAACCGTTCTGATGGAATCGGCATAAAAATAATAATAGCAGTGAACTTATATAGCGCAGTTTTGTGATATTTTACCGGAAGTGTGCTTCATACTAAATTAACTAAGCTAATAAGACGAACTAACAACGAGAAAATAATATATAAAATGTATACAAATTAAAACTATCTAAAATCATGATTGTAATCATAAATTACGAGAGAAAAGGGTTCAAATATGGTTATAACAGTGCATGCGTACATCAAAAAGAAGAAAAAAAAATACTAGAACCTAAGGATATAAAAATGCAGATGAAACGTATGAATCCATATCAACAAATTTGTTACAGCAAAGAAAAGGAAATTATATTGAGGGCAGTTAACATGTTGGTACTTAAAAACATTAATATTCAATTATTCTTAGTCAACGATTCCAAAAATGCAAACAGTGTCAATATAACAAGTAACAGAAGAACAATAAATATTTTATGACAATGAGTATAGGAGTTTTCAATATACAGTAAAGACATTGAGTTGTAAGGATACAAGTAAGAAGAAAACCGAAACAAAGCAAATTAACGACATTTTTAATGAAATCAAATTTTAATAAGTAATGTATGTAGGATTTTTAAACAATTTGGTTTTCCAAGACCCGTTTGAATTCAGGTTCTGTATGTTGGCAAGTTAAGGAGGAAGCTTATTCTTTCGGTACCGTAAGGACCATCCTGTGAAATCTTTTACAGTGGCAACAATAGATACACTGCGCACATTTCCCCGTTTATTATTATTTTTTCAATAAATGTTTTGGGTTTTGAGGATTAGGGCACAATGCTGATAAGTCGGTAGCGTTAATTAAACGCGGCGACCCCGGCAACCTTGCCAACCACGTCACAGGCACTTCTCGCAGAATAGGTAGACATTTGCAAAGTGGTCTAATTTTATAAGTTATAACCTTGAAGTAACAATATATGGAGAGAGAGCTAATTATTTTTACCCAACCGATACAAACTTGCGATAAATCACTTTCTTCGAGTTTTCACGTCGTACACGATGAGATAGAAAGAGACAACAAATATAATACTCCGCTTCTACGAACTGTCACAATGATCTTGGGCTCCTGGGTCACCGCGGGACTCGGCCCACATTTTTTATTATGCCACTAAACTTGACACGACTAAACGGTTTTTTAGGTTAGATGCTATATTTTTGTTGATAACAATACTGTGAAAAAGTGGTTATACGAATAAACAAAAACATTATGTCGATATGTGATATGAATGGATGTATAAATACCCTAGCCTTGTTCTTAGCCACGCCCAGGTCCGCCGAGTCAGGTAAAAATAATGAAAAACTGACTACACTGCCTTGGATTGATACCACTTTATATACTCTAAGCTCCAGACGCAGTTGGGACTCTTGTGCAGTATTCACAAAAAAAAAATTAAGCCGTACTTTTTGATTTAAAATATATTTTAGCCTTATCCAAAACACAATTTTGTATGAAACATGCCCCATATACGTTCCTCGTGCATCTAACATTATATTGTATCTATAATTTTTTTACGGCAAAAATATCAATAATAAGTACTAGGTTAATTTTATAGAGCCGTGTTTGAGAAAATTCAGCTCAAGGGCGCTTTAACAAAGCCATAAACTACTACTGTAGCGATAGCATTAAATATATTTTGAAAGTAAACACCGCGCTAATCGTGGAATATTATTAAAATACAATTATGCTTTCCCAGTAAACATCAGAGTTTATATTTTTCCCCTCCCTTAACTATTGTGAGATTCTTGAAGTAACCATATAAGGAGGTGTAGCTAAATAAAAAGATTTTTACCCGACCCATACAAACTTGCGATAAATCACTTTCTCCGGGTTTTTACCTCGTTTACCGTGAGAGAGAAAGAGACAGTAAAAAAAACTTGCCATAATATTGCAACACTTCTAAGTATGTACGCGCTAACTTCACATCATCGAGTCGTATAATTTGCGTTGATTAAAAAACTTGCAGTGGTTATACAAATCAATCTAACATGATGGTGATATTTGCGATGCGTGAATGTTCAAATAACACCAAAGCAAAGATTATTAAACATCACTTTTCAGATGTATTTCAGGAGTTTTAAATATTTTTGACCAAACTTTAGAATTTTCACATTTTGATGATATAAAGACATCAACAAGAAGCTTCCATCATTATTTAGGCAAACCTTTTATTATTAGTGTTTGTGTGATATTTTAAATCTATAAATCATTTTAATGGTGTATTGATATTGTTTTGTTTAATGTGTTCAAATGTGTTTATTAAAAATGTCCGAATTTCATGTGGGCGGTAACTAAGAGCTATCCAACCTTTAACATATCTTTGTCTCTTTCTATCCGAGTCAGTATAAAGTCAACAATACTGACTACACTGTATTGGAAAGGTTCCTCTCCATATATATTCTTACTCCAAGTTGAGATTAGTGTAATTTATTCATAATGGCAAGTGCCAATGAGGGACGGATGTTAAAACCTCGGAGTAAGAATATATATGGAGAGAGAGCTAATTTGTTTTACCTAACCTAAACAAATTTGCGATAAATTACTTTCTCCGAGTTTTTACGTGGTATACCGTGAGAGAGAAAGAGACAACAAAATGTTGGCAAAATTTCACACCGCTTCAAAGTATTGTAACCATGTTCTTTGACTCGTGGGTCTCTCGGGACTCCGCCCACACGCTTTGATGTGCAACTAAACTGAACATAACTCAACGGTTTTTTAGGTTATATGGTATGTTTATTTTTATAAGAATACTGTAAAAAACGTGGTTATACGAATAAACAAAAACATTGTGTCGACATTTGCTATGAATGGATGTATAAATATCGTAACCCCAGTCTTAGCCACGCCCAGGTCCAACCGAGTCAGTAAAACCTAGTAAAAACTGACGTACAGATCGATCTACAGCGTTACCTCTTGTATATTATTGCTCTAAGGTTAAAACATATTATCTTACCCCGTTCCCTACCCCTCCCTCATCGCAAAATCACACTTATTAGCTTCGCTGGAATATTCGTTATTTAGTGAATCCAATACTTACGAATGCGGCAGCGTTCATGCGTTCAACGAAACGCTGAAACGTAATTTGCCAGCTATTAGAACCATAAAACTCAACACAAGTTATTTTGAAGTGCAGAATGCATTTACGCGTTTGGTTTTGGTTTGCTGAAAATAGGACCAAGCATTTATGCAAAGGGGTGACAAAGACTATGCTAAAATTTTCAATCATTGACCCGCCAACCCATCATAATCAAATCAGCAACGTGAGAGACGGTCGACTAGCATGGATTGGTTATGTATGACGGCCTCCGTGGTCGAGTGGTTAAGATGCTCGAATGTGAATCCAGACGACGCGGGTTCAAATCCCGGCGTGCACAAATAAATTTAATTTAATGAATGTGTTATATTCTCAGAGCAAGAATACATGTGAAGAGAGAGCTAAATACTCTTTACCCAACCTATACAAATTTACGATAAATCACTTACTCCGAGTTTTTACGTCGTAAACCGTGAGAGAAAGAGATACCCGCGACTCCGCTCACTACGTTTATTTATGCGACATAACAGGACGTAACTCAAAGATTTTTTAGGTTATATCCTATATATTTGTGATGATAACAATACTATGAAAAAGTGGTTATGCAAATAAACAAAACATTATGTCGAGATGTGCTATGAATGGATGTATAAATACCCTAGCCACGCTTGAGTCAGGAAAAAATCATCAATCCTGACTACACAAACTATCCCTCCTGGTATATTATTGCTCTGAGGTTATTTCACATTTTAAAATAGTATATTTGCGGCACGTTCGAGAGCCGTAGATACTCATGCTATCGCCCTGGTGAAAGACCACCATTCAGAATCGAAACGTTACTTGAAATGGATTTAGCCGTGTTTGATGACCAGATATTAATAGCCAGATACTTCCCAACCTTCCTCTTCCCCGTCTCCTTCCCCTCCCACTACCTTCAGCCTCACAACATACCCCAATTGGGGATATAGACGTTGATAATAAGCTATTACATACCACCATTCTGACAACAACTGTCAGATTGGGTTATAAAATGTTTCAATGTCAGGTGTAAAACACACAAGTACCCTAAAAATGATATTTTATTTTGTTAACAATGAAAAGATCTGAGGACTTTGTACGAATTTTTTACGAATGAAATGTTCAGAATTGCACGGTGAATAACAATTATAATCAGGGGCGGCTCGTGACTTTTTAGGTTGCTAGAGTGCTGAGATTGAAAAATACGACGTTTTTGATGTTGTTGTAGACGAAAATGAGTTTTTATTTTATTAAAAAAAATACATATTTAGTATGAAGATTTTTCAGTTTTGGTGGGTCAATGACCCCCCCAAACTGAAAAATCTTGAAAATCTTCATACAATATATATTTACATATGTATTTTTTTAAATTCATTTTCGGCCACAACAACATCAATCATGACGTTTTTTTCAATCTTAGCACTCTAGCACACTAAAAAGTCACGAGCGGCAACTGATTATAATACATGTATATAATGTCTTATAATAGTCGGGTAAGTGCCTAAATGTAAAACTTCATCCAAACTATACAATAGAACTTCCAATGAAAAAGTCAAGAACCTATAAAATAAACAGATCTCAATAAATTAAGTATTGAAAATATCAAACGACCGTGAAAAACTAACGATTATTAATTTGTAGTGTTTCCATTGCACGTTCTTGCGTATATTACGTTTTATTTCCGCTGTTATACGGTAGGTGCCTACACAAGCAAAGTGATAATCTGCAAATAATAAGGCTTCACTACATACCTCAGATTATTTATCAATTTACATAGAATCAACGGGGAAATAATGAATATTTTATTTTACATAATGTAGGCGTACCTAATTATTATGACAGTAAATAAAATACGATGCAATAAAAAGGAATTGGTGCGAAATAATCGAAGGACTTATCTAGTTTATTTTTTATTAATATTCACAGGGGCATCAAATAGTGCAATCGAGCCGTACACATTTGCCCATAGAGTATACAAGAGGTAGCCCAAGCCAAAGCCAGTGAAGTCAGTTTTGGACTTGTTTTTGATGATTTTAACATGACTCGGCGCAAATGGGCGTGGCTAAGACTAAGGCTACGGTATTTATACATCCATTCATATCACATATCGACATAATGTTTTTGTGTATTCGTATAGCCACTTTTTCACAGTATATTTATCAACAAAAATATAGCATCTAACCTAAAAAACCGTTTAGTTGTGTCAAGTTTAGTGGCAAAATATAAAATGTGGGCGGAGTCCCGCCGTTAACCAGCGAAAATAACCAGCTTAAGAACATTACGACCTTAGAGTATACAAGAGGTAGCCCAAGCCAAAGCCAGTGAAGTCAGTTTTGGACTTGTTTTTGATGATTTTAACATAACTCAGCGCAAATGGGCGTGGCTAAGACTAAGGCTACGGTATTTATACATCCATTCATATCACATATCGACATAATGTTTTTGTGTATTCGTATAGCCACTTTTTCACAGTATTTTTATCAACAAAAATATAGCATCTAACCTAAAAAACCGTTTAGTTGTGTCAAGTTTAGTGGCAAAATAAAAAATGTGGGCGGAGTCCCGCCGTTAACCAGCGAAAATAACCAGCTTAAGAACATTACGACAGTATATAGAAGCCGTCCAAGAAATTTGTTGTCTCTTTCTCTCTCATGGTGTACGATGTAAAAACACGGAAACAGTGATTTATTACAATTTCGGATGGGTTGGGTAAAACAAATTAGCTATCCCTCCATATATTGTTCCTTCAAGATTACGACAGTATATAGAAGCCGTCCAAGAAATTTGTTGTCTCTTTCTCTCTCATGGTGTACGATGTAAAAACACGGAAACAGTGATTTATTACAATTTCGGATGGGTTGGGTAAAACAAATTAGCTATCCCTCCATATATTGTTCCTTCAAGCATTTGCCTGACACGATAACCGGAAAATATATATAAATAGTAAATTACGCTCATACGCAAAAAGTGTATTAATTAATCTTATGTTCGCGTAACCGCCGAGTGGTGAGCTAACATCTGTAAACAGATCGGCTGCGGCATTTGACAGTGGCGACACGCGTGACAGTGCGCGCTTAGTTGACTTGGTGCACACGTCAGGTTTTCGGACTTCTCAAAGTGCACGTCACGCGGAAATTAAGGCCGTACGAATTGTACAGCCAGCAGAGATTGAAGACGATATTGGATACGTCCATTTAAGTACTGATCAAAACCTTACGAGAGATTTCAGATAATATCTGGATTTTTTTAAAAGTACTTCCGAATGAGTGTTTGATCTTATCGTAAAACTTACTGATAAGATTTCTCAATATTCATGTTATATAGATAAATATCACATAGATAAATATATCAGAAATGGTAGCTGTTAATCGAAGGAAATGAAATAATGGGCCATTTTTGTTAAATATCACTCCAATAGCACTTACAAGGCTAGTAATTAACTAAAGAATATGGCTTAAATATACCACACAGTTACTTAAAAACGCTCTATAGATATAAATGTGAGATGATCGAACTAAAAACTACAACTAAATTACCTTAAAAAGTTTAAAAACTTAGCTTAGCTTTAAATACAAACTTATCGGTAATTATTGATAATTAAAAATTAATCATTGATAATTAAATATTGAATTAACTACATATATGTCGCCCGGGCTGTGAAAACTTTATAACTGTAAAAATGTATATAGGTATTTACTCACATATAAAATTAACATAAAAGGGAATCGGAAAGTTTACCCGCGCCGTAATTGCGGTGCCGCAGCGGACACAAACCGGACGTTTGCACCGGGACTAAGAAATTATTAATTTAGTAGATATTCATAAATTATTATTTTCCGTACCGATTTTGTTTTGAAAACGGCAATAGGGAGTTAAGGGGGAGCTGAAATCGAATCAAAAGTCAAAACTAATATATTTTGTGTGAAAATTGAGGGATTGAAAAAAAAAACTTCAATTTATCGCGTGAAATCCGAATTATTATGATTATTACGATCTATTGGCATTTTTATCTGAATTGACTCGGGTAATTTTAACTATTTTTTATCTATGTCCTAAGTAAATAATTATTTTTTCAAGTGGGATTAAATTTATAAATAAATGGAAGTTCGTTCATATAAATTAGTTGTCTCAGGTCGCGTGGATTTCAAATCAACAGTGTTTTACAGTACCTATGTATTGCGTATGTAATGTAATAATTAATGAGATTTACATTAATCGAAAAATTAGTATACGATATACATTTTTCGTTTCTATACATTTTTACACACCTTCTCAGTGCATGTTTTTTTGTACGTAGTCGAGTGGTAGATACTTATGGTATCGCCCTGGTGAAAGACCACCATTCAGAATCGAAACGTTGCTTGAAATGGAAATGGCTTTAGCCGTGTTAGGTGAGCATATCTTAATAGTCAGGTACTTCCCAACCTTCCTCTTCCCTTCTTCACTACCTTCAGTCTCACAACATACTCCAGTTGGGGATGCCATAGTCCCACTGGCTCTAGACGGTTGGGAGCAGTTGGGACTCTTGTGCGGTATTAACTATATAAAAAGGGGGAAAACTTAATAATAACTAATAAACACCCCTTCTGCATTGCAACAAAAAGTCGCCTGCAGGGCCTAGCAAAAAAAAAACCTACGGCAGCGGGTTTTTTACCTGCCGGTTAATTGATTATTATTGTACAATAATACATTACACATGGCTATTGATAGTAGCTCTTGGTCAACCCTCAACTAAAATTTCTACTTTTTTTCAAAATGACAATCTTGTAAGGTTTAAGATACGCCCTAAAAATTATATTAGTTCAGTCTAGATTATATTTCATTGGTTGGGGTTATGTCGGTTTCCTCTGTAGATTTAATTGGACATATTATAATGCAAACAATTTATTATTCAATTATACTAAAAAGCAAAACACGTTTTTTGTTCCAGCCAAACACATATGTGGGCGGTGATCAATGTCATTATTATGGTGTTCATTTGGAAGTGAATTGCTGACTAGAAAAAGAATTGCTAACGAACCTGAAAATGGAAGGGTTTACGATAACAGATTTACCGTTGTTCGGTACTCAGGTACGCTTGATAATAATAAAGGAACATAACAATATTATTTGCAACGAATACGATTGGCTCTGTTATTGACATTTTACGCACTCGAGAGATAACATTAAGCTACAATTAAAACAAAAAATGTAATCTTTTCGTTGTTGAACTCCCCAACACACCATCAAAGGTGATATTGTAGAACGCAGTAAAATAATTACAATAAATTGATTATATTTAATACAGGAGCATCTGGTAAATTGAACACCAAATAATTACGAGGGAATCAATAAACATGTCTGAGTCATAAGTTTGATAGTTGGCCATGAATAAACGGCAGTTTTTTTCAAATATAGGTTCAAATATCGTTAAACCACATTTTGCAAAACGTCAAATTGACGGGACGCCGAGCGCTAAATCGTGTTTATAAATCCAAAATGGACGGAAATTCTTACCTCGCCGCTTCTAGCCGCCGGTGAATTTTCTTCGATTTTGTATATAATATGTGGTAGTCCAGCTTTCCCCAATAAAGAGAAACCAAATCCTAAACTGTCACTCCGATTTAACACCACCAACCACTCTTCGGCCATATTCGCTTTTTAACAACATCGATTTCACGGTACCAACAAAACGAAATCGCCCTTGCGATTATTATTCACACAGCGCCCTGTGGCGCTCCCTGCACAACACTGCCCTAGTAGCGGAATGTGTATACAGGTAGCGCCACCATAGACGCTTCCAACGCCAACCATCGTCAAAACGTGTATTATACCGACATCTATTGTTATTTTTTCAATCATAAAAAAATGGTTTGAGTATTGGCTGATTTACAATATTATTTTTTTTTACAATTTGACCATAATCTTATCTCATTCATTGTTTTTAATTTTTTTAAAAGTGCTAGTAGTTTATATTTTTACAAAAATAGCATATTAACCCGTATGCTGCCGTGAGCATCTATAGGTGATTAAAATTCCGAGCTGACGCTGCCGCGAGCAATGTACTTTCATGTAAATGGTGCAAAACTCAAGCTTCAAAAATAATTCAAACCTTTATCTAGCAATGTCTTTGGGGCTTTGGGGTGAGTTGTTCTCGGCCAAATCGCAAGAACGCTAGGATTTTCTGCTATACAACCTGATGTCAGTTTGACAAAATTACCATTAGCAAAGTATATATATTTTTATATATATATATATTTATGCGGCGCTTGTAGACTTTTTAAAATTAATTTCAAAGCAGATTAAGATTAATAATGATTTTTAAATATGTATTCTTCCATCGAGGTATAGTCCTTGGAGAAAAAATATAAAGTCACTACGAAAAATATTGACTCGAAGCCGGTTAAATAAACGCCAATAATCTTTGTAACAAAAGAAATACTCTAAAACTTGGTGTATAAGCAAACAAAAATGTTAAATTTTCACATTTGCCTATGTTTGAATCTTGAGATACTAAAAATATCTTTAAAGTCATTTACGTATGAGGTATTTTTGTTTAACACAAAAGATTATCGTGGTTTTATCTTAGTCACTAACATCAATTTATTATAAAACCTTTCATTTCCTGTGTATAAGTACTTTCAAAATTTTCATGTATACATTTGTTTTTGGTAGAGATTGTGATATGTGAAATAGGCTGTCACTGCGGCTCCAGTTACCAGAGACCGAATTGGTACCGGTTCCTCCGAAATATTTATTTATTTACGCCCTAAATTAGGATTTGTACAGAATTTATAAAAACAACAGACAAAAAGAGTATAATTAAATTGATAATTAGCAAATAAGAAGTATGTATAAAAATAATTCAATCAATTAATTTTAAAATCACAATTGAATCCACAAAAAAACTTGCCTTTATGTACCTTCGTACGTAGAGGGTAAAGATAAAATAATAATATTATCAACACAACAACGAATAAATAGGTTCGAAGCAGAGCTATGAAAACGCAATTTTTTTTACTAAGAAAATTATATAATTTGCTAGTGATGAGTTAAATATATGAAAAATATCTTTAAAATTATTTCTTATTCATTTTATAGGCATATTTCACAAGTTTTACATTTGGAATATTCCAAAAGTGCCGGTTCCAAAAATATTCGGTTCCATAGAAAAATATGTGATATGGGACGATCCAGTGACAGCAAAGTCGCCGGGACAAGAATATCGGCCATTTCTACTTTGCGGTGTTTGACTCGTACGCAGTTCACAGTGATACGTTTTACGTTTTGAAGCGCGGTAAAGTGGTTGTCAACGTTTTGTGGATTGTCGAAATCGAAAGTTAATCATGCAGCCAATTGCCCATTTAGTGAAGGTCTCGTTACCTGGATATTTAGAGAGTTTGCCAATTCCAGATTCAATCGGAGGATGGTTTAGGTTGGGATGTGAGTACACTTTTATTTTTTAAATTTAAAAGCAACATCGAGAAAGTGACAATATTCGGCTTGTTACTGACCCAATTACGTCACATTTGGCAGACATTCTAAAAGTAAGATAAAGCTGGTGATGCCAATCTAATATAAAACTATTTGTAATTATTTTGTAATTTTCAAGGTATTTAATTTCATTCGAATCTGGCTGCCAAAGGTCGGTTTTTTAATGGTATTCCGAAAACCAAGCAATTATTTGCTCAAGGCCGTAAGGAAACACTTATCAAGTTTTCTTGTTTACTTAATCTGTGAATCTTATAAATTGCAAATGTTTCAATTTCCAATAGTTCCGTTGGAATCGGAATAGAAATGTAATGAGTAATGAGATTAATAATCAATATATTTTTTAGATACTAGTAGGTTTTCTCGCAAGCTCAGATGTAAAAAAAATCTCACGAGATGCTTGTCTAGTTTAGTAAAGAATATCTCTGCACATATTTTTGGCAATAAAAAAAAAAAATATGTATAATTTTCTCCTTGATGTATAAATATCATTGTTGTTTTATAGGCAGTGCATTTTTCTTTTAGAAACCCTATTTCTTACTTATTCTTGCCACACTTCTATGTCTTTGGATTCAATACAGTCTTAAGGCATGAGTACTCTAAGCAGTGTCCAGGGCCCTCATGTGATGCGGGGCCCAATTAGTTTATAAACTATCTATTGACAGGGTGCGTAAATACTTGATCCGTTATTGAAAAGAAGCAGGAATTAAATTTGTGCTTTTTTCCCTTTCGATTCATTTTCGTATTTGATGGCCTCTGTGGTTGAGTGGTTAAGACGCTCGACTACGAATCCAGAGGTCGCGGGTTCAAACCCGGCATGCGCAAATAAATTTTATTTGATCGATATGTGTCGTAACACATTTAATTAATATAAAATAATATATAGTATATTTGTATGTTGCTCTGGTGAAAGACCACCATTCAAAATCGAAACGTCGCTTGAAATGTCTTTGGTGACCAGATTTGAATAGCCAGGTACTTTTTGACCTTCCTCTTCCCCATCTCCTTCCCTTCCCCACTACCTTCAGCCCCAAAACATACCCCAATTAGGGATGCCATAGTCTCACTGGCTCTAAACGGTCGGGAGGAGTTGTGACTCTTGTGAGGTATTATAATTTTTTAAAGATTCTTCATCAGAGATAGCACAGTTTCACATTGGTTTTGTTATATTTTTTTTATAAATGGTATCTTTTTAAAAATAAAGTACAAAAACATGTGGATTTTGTAACAATATTTTCTTGAAAGGACCGAATTAAGTTTTCAGTGTATTACTTTTCCTAAGGACTACGCTTAACTTATTATGTAAAAAATTAGAGGTATATTTGAGCTTAGAAATGGTCGATGTTCAATCCGCAGAGTTCCACGCAATTTATATATTTATGGCTTGGTGACATTTTGGAAAAAAAATGTCAATCGATACCCCATATCCTAAATGAATTCTCAAGTAGAGTCGGTATTGCTTATTTGTAGATTTCTCACCAAACTAAATTAATATTTTTTTGATTGGAAGTTTTTGAAAATTCTCCGAAATGCGGAAACAAGGATTGCCAATCAGCCATTCAGGGTTCCGTGGCTAAAAAAATTCGGGAATCACTGTGTTAGACAACTCACAGTTTAATGATAACTAGAACATGAGTGGTTGGCAGATAAAAACAAAAAGATAGTAAAGATAAAAACAAACATTTATACGCTAATATTGCAAATACAGAACAGAGATAAATTGGAAGATTTAGCTAGGTAGATACAGGTACTTATAGTCTATAGTCCAATACAAGGACAATCAACTCGTAATATTTTTAGAAGCAAGACCAGTATAGAAATACACTGATTTTTTTTTAATATATCATGTATAATATATTGTGTTTATTTGCTCATATTGTAGAAGTTGTGTCGTTGAGAATTTCCCAGAATGTGTGGCTTTCTGGTTTTTGTGATTTTCAGATTGAATTATTCCTTTGCAGGAATAATCTCTTGTTATTTGTCAATAATAATAATAACAACAACAAGCGCAGTTTTGTGATAGTTCACCTCAAGTGTGCTTGTCATATAGTTTAGATCATAATATAATTGCTTGTGGTAATTATGTTACAAGTTAGAAATGTTCCTTTGTCTTTCTATGTTATTATTTTTAGGAAAAAAAATTGATTCTTCGGATTATTATCACTTGGTTAAAAAAAAAATATATTTAGTATCGTCTAGAGCAGAGGTTCTCAAACTTTTTTTTCCCGTAGACCACTTGCCGATTATTTCTGTTTCCTAATATTGTTTTTTTTTTAGCGTTGGGATAAACTTCAAAGTTTTGTAAACGCTTCAGGAACTGCTAGTTCTTTAAAATTAATCCTTCGCGGCGAACACTTCAATTGAAGTTGAACTCGCTAAAAAATAATATTAGTCGGTAGAGATCTCAAATCGAAAAGTGCTAGCAAATCAACAAAAATTCCTCTCCGAAAAAAAAGCACTAGTCGGTAGAGATTTGAAATCGAAAAGTACTAGCAAATCGACAAAATATCCTCCCCAAAAAATGAATATAATTAGGGAATTAATGTCTATTATAAGAGAGTATTTTAGTTAGTACGTAAGTACCTACATAGGTACTATCTGTGAGGTAGATTATTACATTTGTGGGAAGGCAACATTTTGGTGATGGCCTGCCTAAATGGAATCCACTTTCGTGGACCCCCATTTACGCCTCATGCACCCCCAATTTATTTTTTCACTGACGTGGACCCCTTTTAGGTTGGAATCGACCCCTGGGGGTCGATATAGACCACTTTGGGAATGACTGGTCTAGAGCCAGTGAGACTATGGCATCCCCAATTGGGGTGTGTTGTTAGGCTGAGGGTAGTGGGGAGGGGAAGGAGATGGGGAAGAGGAAGGTTGGGGAGTACCTGACTATCAGATCTGGTCATCAAACTCAGCTAATTCCATTTCAAGCAACGTTTCGATTCCGAATGGTGGTCTTTCACCAGGGTGATACTTAGTATACTTATACTGAGTATCTACCACTCTTAATTCCGCTGTGCCGAACCTTAGAAAGTAAGTTGAAGGTTCACTTGATAATTATTATATGAAGGGTTAAAGGGAAAGTTAATAATTGTTTGCAAGAATGTTTTAAACATCAACCACCCCTTTAATAACTGACACTACATTCTGTACGATAGACCGGAAATTATTCATGGTTTATAATTTTGAATGTTAT